>JAVLUX010000023.1:31915000-32175000 GCA_032164185.1 Moxostoma hubbsi | reverse complement strand
CTAACTGGGCTGTTGAGTATGGTGTATCATTAGTGGCATTGTCTGCTCTTCTGTGCATCCTTAGAGTGCATCACCCCTTTCTTCCAAAGGATGGGAGAACCCTTTTAAAAACGGCAACCAAGTACACTCTGGAAAGGTTGGCAGGTGGGGTGTTTTTTTATTTTGGTATTTTGAACATGTTTCGCAAAACATTTGAGTATTTGTCGTCCAAATTTCCAGATAGAAATGTGTTTATGTTGCAGCTAAATTTTGATGGATTGCCGCTGTTTAAGAGCTCGTCGACTCAGTTCTGGCCAGTGTTAGGCATGTTGCGTCACAAAGATTATGTTTCCAGCAGGCCACTGTTAATTGCTTTGTTCTGTGGTGAGACTAAACCCACTTCATTGCAAGAGTATCTTGGTGCCCTTGTTCAAGAATTGACAATGCTGAGAGAGGGATTTGTCATAGGCTCAAAAACCTTGTTTCTGAAGGTAAGTTCGGTAATTTGTGATGCTCCTGCTAGAGCCTTTATCAAACAGGTGAAAGGTCATTCAGGTTATGCAGGATGTGATAAGTGTTTACAGCCAGGTGTTTATGCTCATCACCGCATGACATTCCCAGAGGTAAGTGCTGCTGATAGGACTGATGAGTCATTTGCGAGGGGCACAGATGAGGAACATCACATAGCAGTTTCCCCTCTACTTGAAACGGGTATCGGTATGGTCAGTCAGTTTCCTCATGATTATATGCATTTGGTTTGTTTGGGAGTAATGAGGAGGCTCTTAGATTTGTGGTTTGGCAGTTCTGGCCCTCTTCGGTGTCGTCGTTCTGGTCGTGACATGCAGGAGATCTCTGAAAAGCTGTTAAGTATGAAGGCATTCGTCCCAGTTGAATTTGCTAGGAAGCCAAGGAGTCTGGCAGAAAGACTAAGGTGGAAGGCAACTGAACTCAGGCAGTTCCTTCTGTACACCGGTCCTCTTGTTCTTAGGGGTGTGTTACCTGAGGAAATATATAACAACTTCATGTTGCTGTCAGTTGCCATCTCGATTTTAGCCAATCCCCGCCTTTGTTCAGCTCTGAATGTTTTTGCAAAAAGGTTACTTGTGTCATTTGTGGAGCACTTCAGTAAATTGTATGGTCCTGAGTTTGTTGTCTACAATATACATGGGTTGATTCATCTTAGTGATGATGTAAAGATTCATGGTCATTTAGATGTGATCTCTGGGTTTCCATTTGAAAATTACCTGTGTACATTAAAAAAAATGATCAGGAAACCACACAGCCCTCTAACTCAGGTGATCCGTAGAGTGTCTGAAGTTCACAACCAAAAACATAGCGTTGAAGTTAAGTGGCCAAAAATGCAAGTAAATATAGAGCATAGAAATGGGCCTGTACCAGACTTGTTTGAAGGGGATATTCTACAGTTCAGAGAACTGGTAGTGAATGATGTGCACGTCAGAATTACAGAAGGAGACAATTGTGTTAGGATCAATCAGATTGTTGCTTTGGTGGAAAATATTATTGTCTATAAAGACCAGGAGTACATCATCTACCGTGAATTTGCAAAGATGGAGACATTCTTTCATTACCCAGTTGATTCTCAAGAAGTAGGAGTTTTGTAGTGTCAAATTTGTCTTCAGATTTAAAATGTACAAGGCTGAATGACGTATTAAAATATTTCAGGATGCCATTTGGGGAACAGGGCAGTTTTGTTGTCTTTCCCCTTTTACATCTAAATAACTTCATTCCCCCCCCAACCCTCAGTGTATTTCATAGTGAGCTTCATTAAGACAAATGAAGTGGAGGTGGTGCCAGCTGTGTGGGTAGAAGGAGAGGTTTGTAAATGGCCTAACTACAAACTCGATGCCATGTTGAAGGCCATCAAGAACTGTGAGATGCCTAAGGAGACCTGGACAAGTTATGACATCAGGGTTCTTTACAAAGCAAGTGAGTGTTCACTTTAATCCATTATTCATGGTTCAAGATTAAATCAAGCCACCTTTTTTATGTATTTCTTAAAATTTGAATGTAACGATAACACTTTATTTGAAGGTGTCTACATAAGACTGTGCCTTATTAGCATGACGCACATCATGAACATTAATGACACTTATGTTTATGACTGGTGTCATTAAGTGTATTTATTTGTTTTTTGTAATGTAAAGTTGACACTGGGATGCAGACATTACAAGAACCAAATGATTTAATATATAACAATCATGATTAATACCGGTTTGGGTAAAGCTTTGTTTTTCACTTGGTTCCCATTCTTGACAGATAGCTTTAGTGAGGCAAGGTTGAAACTTCGCCGGGCAGAAGATGACACAGACCTCCAGTCAGAAGCAGAGGAGGGAAGGCCAGAAAAAAGAAAAACCAGGTATGTCGCAAATCTGCTGAATCCAGGATAATGTGTGTTGCACTCAGATTTTGCTCAGTTTGTCTACATAATGTTTGTGTCTAAACTAAGGCATGTAAAACGATTTAAGCATTAAGTTGCCAAATTTCTGTAAGAGTACTGAAAAAAATAGTATGTGGGGTAGTTGGTGAGAAGCCGTAACTGTGGGATTTAATTTACTTTAAAACCTCAGTTTTATAGAGTTTCATTCATAGATGGGTCTCTTCATAGTAGGCAGTTTAAACGGGCCTTACATGGCTGTAGGGTTGTAAATAATTTTAGTTATTTTTCTCTCTCCAAAGACCAAACCAGCGCTTCCTCTCGAGTCAGGAGGAGTCTGATGAGGAGCCTGTGAAGCGCAAACCAGTCCTCCCTAAGGTGCCCTCCATTCCACCTCTGCCGTCACTGTTGTGTGACGCCATTTCCTTATCAGATGAAATATCTCCGTCAGCTAGTCAACTTGCCTCTCTGCAGCCGTTTCACGCCCTTGGACCTCCTGAGTCGTCCCACCATCTTGCCTCTCAGCTGTCTCGCAACCATGGAACTCCTGAGCCATCCTACCATCTTCCCTCTCAGCCGTCTCGCCACCATGGAACTCCTGAGCCATCCTACCATCTTCCCTCTCAGCCGTCTCACCACCATGGAACTCCAGAGCCATCCTACCATCTTCCCTCTCAACCGTCTTGCAACCATGGAACTCCTGAGCCATCCTACCATCTTCCCTCTCAGCCGTCTCACCACCATGGAACTCCTGAGCCATCCTACCATCTTCCCTCTCAGCCGTCTCGCAACCATGGAACTCCTGAGCCATCCCACCATCTTCCCTCTCAGCCGTCTCGCAACCATGGAACTCCTGAGCCATCCCACCATCTTCCCTCTCAGCCGTCTCACCACCATGGAACTCCTGAGCCATCCTACCACCTTCCCTCTCAGCCGTCTCGCCACCATGGAACTCCTGAGCCATCCTACCACCTTCCCTCTCAGCCGTCTCGCCACCATGGAACTCCTGAGCCATTCCATCTTGCCCCTCATGCTGCTTCTGAGATGGACCTGCACTCTGGTGAGACCTTATTCTCTATTCCCATTTACAATACATTTCTATGCTAGCAAGGACTGAACAGTTTTTAAAATGTTCTGGTTTCAGCATTACTACGAGAGATCATTGCCAAGCAGGAGGTTATGTGTGATATGCAAAGAAATCTGCTGCGGATTGTTCAGGATCTCTCTTCTACACCTACACCACATGGACACCACATGGACGGAAGTTTTCTGCCGTTGAGGGATGCTGAGGCTCTTTTGGCGCTGGACCGCGACATTAAGGCAAAGCCAGAGAAGAGAAAGGACTTGGTAATAATTACTTTTATCATTAGTATTTGGACCAGATTTTTTTCTGAACTTTTTTTTCTTTGCATTTTTTTTCTCCGAATGAACATTCATATTTTCTAAACTTTTATTTTTCCAGGTGCTGACACTGGGCCTTGCTGGGGGCGTGAACCTCAAGGACACTGTGTGGAGGGTCATGAAGATGCTTCTTCAGAACGACTTGGCCTGCAAAATGAATTGGACAGGCCTCCACGGCAAAACATCATTCCAGGGCCTAGAAGTCAAGAATGTTGTTACAGGTAAAAGTGTTGATTAGATGTACCAGGCAACATTTTTAGGTTCATTTACCAGCTTCGTAGTCACTTCGATGAGCTGTCACCCCTCAATACAGGGTGAATAAAGGCTCTTGGCCGCCTCCAGTGTAGTGGCCACCGTTTTTAGAGGCAAATTCTTTGTTTGTATGTAAACAAAGGCATAAACGCAGAGAAATGTCTTCGTTTTTCAAAATAACCATGTATGTGTGAAAGGGGTGTTAGTCTATCGTTCGTGGTTAGACTACACATTATGATATAGTCTGGCTTGTCAGGCTATGTATACACCTCTTTTGTAAGGTCTGTGCCTGTTTTAACTCCATAGTGGTAAATAAACTGTATAAACAAATTATGCTGTCCCTTTCCCTTCAGTCTGTCACACAAAGTCAACAGAAGAATGGGACTTAAAGGCCTAAATTAAATTTAAGTTTAAATGGCATTGCCTGTCTTTACAAAGTCTTAAATTTAAACTCTGAAACCTTCCATGATATCTTTAATTGTTTGTTTCTAGAAGCCATTCGGAGAAATCCTGGATGCAGAGAATCCACGAACCAGGAGGTGGAGCAATGGTTGAAGCGTTGGTTGTATTTGGCTGGCGATCGAGAGGGGGGTAGGAGGAGGAGAAGCACAGTCCTCCACCACCAGCCACCCACCAACACATAATGTCAGGCACACAACGTCAGGCACACACCAACACACAACGTCAGGCACACAACGTCAGGCACACACCAACACATAACGTCAGGCACACAACGTCAGGCACACACCAACACATAACGTCAGGCACACAACGTCAGGCACACACCAACACATAACGTCAGGCACAGGCACACACCAACACATAACGTCAGGCACACAACGTCAGGCACACACCAACACATAACGTCAGGCACACACCAACACATAACATCAGGCACACAACGTCAGGCACACACCAACACATAACGTCAGGCACACAACGTCAGGCACACACCAACACATAACGTCAGGCACACAACGTCAGGCACACACCAACACACAACAAGCAAACAACAACACATAACGTCAGGCACACAACGTCAGGCACACACCAACACATAACGTCAGGCACACACCAACACACAACGTCAGGCACACAACGTCAGGCACACACCAACACACAACGTCAGGCACACAACGTCAGGCACACACCAACACATAATGTCAGGCACACACCAACACATAACGTCAGGCACACAACATCAGGCACACACCAACACACAACGTCAGGCACACACCAACACATAACATCAGGCACACAACGTCAGGCACACACCAACACACAACTTCAGGCACACAACGTCAGGCACACAACGTCAGGCACACACCAACACACAACGTCAGGCACACACCAACACACAACGTCAGGCACACAACGTCAGGCACACACCAACACACAACGTCAGGCACACACCAACACACAACGTCAGGCACACACCAAAACACAACGTCAGGCACACACCAACACACAACGTCAGGCACACAACGTCAGGCACACACCAACACATAACGTCAGGCACACAACGTCAGACACACACCAACACACAACGTCAGGCACACACCAACACATAACGTCAGGCACACAACGTCAGGCACACACCAGCACACAACGTCAGGCACACACCAACACACAACGTCAGGCACACACCAACACACAACGTCAGGCACACAACGTCAGGCACACAACGTCAGGCACACACCAACACATAACGTCAGGCACACAACGTCAGACACACACCAACACACAACATCAGGCACACACCAACACACAACGTCAGGCACACACCAACACACAACGTCAGGCACACACCAACACACAACGTCAGGCACACACCAACACATAACGTCAGGCACACAACGTCAGGCACACACCAACACACAACATCAGGCACACACCAAACACAACGTCAGGCACACACCAACACACAACGTCAGGCACACACCAACACATAACGTCAGGCACACACCAACACCATGTCAGGCACACACCAACACCATGTCAGGCACACACCAACACATAACTTCAGGCACACACCAACACACAACGTCAGGCACACACCAACACACAACGTCAGGCACACACCAACACACAACATCAGGCACACACCAACACATAACGTCAGGCACACACCAGCACATAACGTCAGGCACACACCAACACATAACGTCAGGCACACAACAACACATAACGTCAGGCACACAACGTCAGGCACACAACAACACATAATGTCAGGCACACAACAACACAACGTCAGGCGCACACACATACATTCCACTTTGGTCCGTTTCTGGCCACATTTTAACATACACTACTGTTCATAAGTTTGTGGTCTTTCATGGTTTACACAACTAAGTGTGATTTATAAAGTGTGATTTATAAAATCAAGCTTTGTATCATAAATGTTTTTACATTTTATTTGTATAAAAAAATTAATTGTAAATGTTTACCTATTTAGGTCATATGTTTATGTTGATTGAAAATAAACACTAATCTTCAGCAGTTATGGTTTCCTGGTTTGATTTCTCTTTGAATTGCATGGATGCTGTTGGGTGCAGATATTGAATATGGGCCAAATTAGTTATTTTAATATAATTGGCAGAGTTGTTGCCTGTGCTCGGGAGACATCTGGCTTTTCAATGGTGATATTATGGCATGAATATGGGCCAATTTAGGGTCTTCTGGCTCTCGTCTGGTAAGGCATTGGCAATTCTCTGGCAGCTTTCTGGCGTGCTTTTGGCCCTGCATTCCTGGCGGTATGATTGCCAAAACTAAGAACAGTGTTTGTGCCATAAAAGGCCCGGAACAATTTTGCTATCTGGGAATGCCCCCTCTACTGGATTAATACGGTCTACAAGTAAAATCCCATTCACTTACATTGGCTGAGCAAAGAGGCTCCCTCTGCTGGTGTAACTCTGTCTACCAAATGCACTTTTACTGGAGAAATCTCTCTAATGGAGCAATTCTGTCTACTAGTGGGTGGAGCTCCCGACATTCTAAGCTAGAAGAATTTTGCCTGCGTTTGCACAAAGGTATGTCAATTGTGTGTGTTTAATGCTTGACATTTGGAACATTCACGCGATTTTATACTATTCATCTCAACAAATGGCAAAACAACTCAAATAAATGTTTGGTGAGCAGTTTTGTGTGAAACCGCGAGATGCGTCGCGTCTAACGCACGAGCCCCGATGAGAGTTACTGCACAAAGGTCAGTGAGATGTTTTTCTGCTTCCCAGTTTGAATATTCAAGCGATTTTACACTATTCAACTCAACAAATGGCATTACAACTCAAATAAATGTTTGCGAGGAATCTGAAATCGGGAATCATTATTGAATTCTGGCATTATTACGGGGGTCAACAATGGCGCTGTAATGTCCTTTCAGATGCATTGTTCTAAACAGCGGAAAAAACTTAAACAAAATACTGCGTCATTTTTGCCCATTCAGATACATGGAAGAGATCATTACAAACTATAAAAGGTCTACTGTTATTTGTGTACACTTACAATACACCAAAACCTTGAGCTTTTGTAAAATAACGAAAATAAACAGGGTAAACCGAATCTATCTTTGCGATAATCTGTCTGATACACGTCAGAAAAAATCAAGTGAAACTCCGCGAACACTTATCACACAAACATGAAACATATGTCTAAAGAAAGAAGGGATGGATGGATCGATCCTAAAGTATCAATACTTCCGAGAATGATGTTTCATCTGCGTGTTCACTGACAGCACGTACGCGATAGTGAGGCGATCTAATTTTTACTCGCATCTTCAATGCGAGCAATGTTTGTCTGTTGTATGTGTTTTTAACACTTTCCTGTTTGAACTTTCAAGCGATTTTACACCATTCAACTCAACCAATGGCAAAACAACTCAAATAAATATTTGTGTGAAACAGCGAGCAGCGTCACGTCTAACTCACGAGCCCCGATGAGAGATCGCATTCGCTTCTTCTTGCGTTTGAACGGACATTTTCATACAACAAAATGTCAAATTACATGCTATATTGTGGAGTCTGTTTTGTCTCAAGTGAACATAAACAGTTGATGAAGAAATCGCGAATCTAAATCTAGTATCAACACTTCCGAGAATGATTATCAGCGTTGTGTCTGACAGCGCGAGGCATCTCATTTTTACTCGCATCTTCACGGAGGTTTGTCGGTTGTATGTAGTTTCACAATCTCAATCAATTATTCTCTGAAATAAATACAGATGTAACAGCACGAAAATAATGAGACTTCACAGTTCTCAAAAGATTAAACTCAATGAAACAAGCTGCACAGACTGTGCCTTGAATGAAATGCGTTTAAAATCCTCTTAAAGAGACAGTAACAATTTTCCAAGTAAATAAAAAGTAGGCCTACAAATGGTTTTTACCCCCAAAATAAATTTCTCTCATCGTATACTCACCCTCATTCCATCCCAGATGTGTATTATTTTCTTTCTTCTGGTGAACACAAATGAAGCTTTTTAGAAGATTATCTCAACCCTGTTGGACCTTTCAATGACTTGAACGGTGATCAGAACTCAGAAGCTACAAAAATCACATAAATGCAGCATAAAAGTAATCCATACCACTCCAGTGGTTTAATCCATGCCTTCAGAAGTGATATTATAGGTGTGGGTTAGAAACAGACCTATATATATATATATATATATACTTCAAGATGACATCACTCTGAAGTACTGCGTAAAGAATATCCCACATTCTCCCTTAGGGGGCGCTACAGGCCATGCCCAAAATTCCCATTTTCTGGTCAAAAATGTTCTAATTTGGTATGTTGATACTACAGGCCAACAGGAATCCACAAACAAAGAATGGCCCACATTCACCCTTAGGGGGCGCTATAGGCCATGTCCAAAATTCCCATTTTCTGGTCAAAAATGTTCTAATTTGGTATGTTGATACTACAGACCAACAGGAATCCACACACCAAGAATGGCCCACATTCGCCCTTAGGGGGCGCTACAGGCCATGCCCAAAATTCCCATTTTTTGGTCAAAAATGTTCTAATTTGGTATGTTGATACTACAGGCCAACAGGAAGCCACAAACCAAGAATTGCCCATATTCGCCATTAGGGGGCGCTACAGGCTATGCCTTAATGTCCTATTTTCTGGTCAAACATTTTCAAATTTGGTACACTGATACTACAGGCCAACAGGAACCCACAAACCAAGATTGGCCCACATTCACCCATAGGGGGCGCTATAGGCCATGCCCCAATGTCCCACATTCAAAGTGATGGCATTTCCACCCCATTTTTTCAGTTCTTCTGAAACTTAATGTACATACCTCATTTCTCATTGTAAACAAAAAAGCCTCCAGGATCCATAAGGTCCGGCATCATGGATTTTCCTGTACACTGAAAATGTTTAGTTTAGGATTCAGACAGATAGACACGTTTTTTGGATTTCTTCATTGGGAGGGTTTAACCCCAACCCACTACTGACCAATTTTAAATGATTTGCCATTTTGAGGAGGAATCGCATTGCTGCTTGCAGCTATATTTATTATTATTATTAGATTCCTCTGATAGGAGGGAATCTATTGTTATTGACAGTTGTTTTATTATTATTATTATTATTATTATTATTATTATTATTATTATTATTATTCTCCTTGAGCCCCAATATCTCAAAAAGTCACTGGTCAAAAATTTTCTAAATTGGCACATTGATACTCCATGCCAACGGGTACCCCCAAACCAAGAATGGCCCACATTCGCCCATAGGTGGCGCTACAGGCCACGCCCCAAAAAAATATTTTCAAAGTCATGGCATTTCCAAGCCATTTGTCCAATTATTCTCAAACCTGGTGTACATGCCTCATTTCTCATGGCGAACAAAAAAGCCTCAAGGACCCATAACTTCTGCCCTAATGGATTTTCCTGTACAGTGAAAATTTGGCAAAACCTACAAAACTCTTCTTCTCCTGAACCGTAGCTCCAATATACTTGAAATTTTGTACGCATGTGTAGAATTGATGTCTTTGAAAACGTTACTTAGCAAAAATGAATACGATATAAAATGGCTGAAAGGGGCGTGTTTATGTAAATGTCCACATTTAATCAATATATATGTCAATATATCAAATGTAATTTTGACCCAGGGTTTTTCAAACCTAACATTCTTCAAGATAACATCCCTTTGAAGTACTGTGCAAAGAATTGCCCACATTCGCCCTTAGCGGTTCGCTACAGGCCACGCCCAAATGTCACATTTTCAAAATGATGTCATTTTCACCACAATTTTCGAAATATTCTAAAACTTGGTATACTTGCCTCATTTCTCATTGGGAACAAAAAAGCCTCAAGGACCCATAAGGTACGATTAAAAATGGCTGAAAGGGGCGTGTTTATGTAAATGTCCACATTTAATCAATATGTAAGTCAATAAATCAAATGTAATTTTGACTGAGGGATTTTAAACCTGACACGCTTCAAGATAACATCCCTTTGAAGTACTGTGCAAAGAATTGCCGACATTCGCCCTTAGCGGTTCGCTACAGGCCACGCCCAAATGTCACATTTTCAAAATGATGGCACTTTCACCCCAATTTTCCAAATATTCTATAACTTGGTATACTTGCCTCATTTCTCATTGGGAACAAAAAAGCCTCAAGGACCCATAACTTCTGCCCTAATGGATTGTCCTGTACAGTGAAAATTTGCCAAAACCTACAAAAGTCTTCTTCTCTTGAACCGTAGATCCAATTGACTTGACATTTGGTACCCATGTGTAGAATTGATGTCTTTCAATTTGTTACTTAGCAAAAATGAATACAATACAAAATGGCTGAAAGGTGCGTGTTTATGTAAATGACCACATTGCCTCAATATATTAGTGTCAATAAACCAAATGTAAATTTGATTGATGGTTTTTCAAACCTAACATGCTTCAAGATGACATAACTATGTTGGCTTGAGAAAGCCAACATATTGTTATGTTACATACATTTATTATTATTATTATTATTATTAATACTATTTTACTTACTAAAATTTCAACAACCTCACCTCTAAGAGCTTTAATGCTATAAGTACCCAACTTGCCACAGACCTGGGGACTGTTCTGAAGTTTGCTGCTATGTCTTTTTTTACCTGATGCGACTTAAGCTTTTTATATAAATGACGATCAAAAATGTAAAAAATCCCATTGATTTACAATGGCTGAGCAAAAATGCCCCCTCTACTGGATCAATACGGTCTACAAGTAAAATCCCATTCACTTACATTGGCTGAGCAAAGAGGCTCCCTCTGCTGGTGTAACTCTGTCTACCAAATGCACTTTTACTGGAGAAATCTCTCTAATGGAGCAATTCTGTCTACTAGTGGGTGGAGCTCCCGACTTTCTCAGCCAGAAGAATTTTGCCTGCGTTTGCACAAAGGTATGTCAATTGTGTGTGTTTAATGCTTGACATTTGGAACATTCACGCGATTTTATACTATTCATCTCAACAAATGGTAAAACAACTCATATAAATGTTTTCGAGCAGTTTTGTGTGAAACAGCGATAATCGTCGCGTCTAACGCACGAGCCCCGATGAGAGTTACTGCACAAGGTCAGTGAGATGTATTTTACTGCTTCCCAGTTTGAATATTCAAGCGATTTTACACTATTCAACTCAACAAATGGCAAAACAACTCAAATAAATGTTTGTGAGCAGTTTTGTGTGAAACCGCGAGATGCGTCGCGTCTAACGCACGAGCCCCGATGAGAGTTACTGCACAAAGGTCAGTGAGATGTGTTTTACTACTTCCCAGTTTGAATATTCAAGCGATTTTACACTATTCAACTCAACAAATGGCAAAACAACTCAAATAAATCTTTGCGAGGAGTTTGAAATCGGGAATCATTATTGAATTCTGGCATTATTACGGGGGTCAACAATGGCGCTGTAATGTCCTTTCAGATGCATTGTTCTAAACAGCGGAAAAAACTTAAACAAAATACTGCGTCATTTTTGCCCATTCAGATACATGGAAGAGATCATTACAAACTATAAAAGGTCTACTTTTATTTGTGTACACTTACAATAACAACAAAACCTTGAGCTTTTGTAAAATAACGAAAATAAACAGGGTACGCTGAATCTGTCTTAGCGATCATATCTGTCTGATACACGTCAGAAAAATCAAGTGAAACTCCGCGAACACTTATCACACAAACATGAAACATATTTCTAAAGAAAGAAGGGATGGACGGATCGATCCTAAAGTATCAATACTTCCTAGAATGATGTTTCATCTGCGTATTCTCTGACAGCACGCGATAGTGACGCGATCTAATTTTTACTCGCGTCTTCAATGCGAGCAATGTTTGTCTGTTGTATGTGTTTTTAACACTTTCCTGTTTGAACTTTCAAGCGATTTTTACACCATTCAACTCAACAAATGGCAAAACAACTCAAATAAATATTTGTGTGAAACAGCGAGCAGCGTCACGTCTAACTCACGAGCCCCGATGCGAGATCGCATTCGCTGCTTCTTGCGTTTGAACGGACAATTTCTTACAACAAAATGTCAAATTACATGATATATTGTGGAGTCTGTTTTGTCTCAAGTGAACATAAACAGTTGATGAAGAAATCGCGAATCTAAATCTAGTATCAACACTTCCGAGAATGATTATCAGCGTTGTGTCTGACAGCGCGAGGCGATCTCATTTTTACTCGCATCTTCACGGAGGTTTGTCGGTTGTATGTAGTTTCACAATCTCAATCAATTAATCTCAGATAAATGAATACAGATGTAACAGCACGAAAATAATGAGACTTCACACTTCTCTAAAGATTAAACTCAATGAAACAAGCCGCACAGACTGTGCCTTGAATGAAATGCGTTTAAAATCCTCTTAAAGAGACAGTAACAATTTTCCAAGTAAATAAAAAGTAGGCCTACAAATGGTTTTTACCCCAAAAATACATTTCTCTCATCGTATACTCACCCTCATTCCATCCCAGATGTGTATTATTTCCTTTCTTCTGGTGAACACAGATTAAGCTTTTTAGAAGATTATCTCAACCCTGTTGGACCTTTCAATGACTTGAATGGTGATCAGAACTCAGAAGCTACAAAAATCACATAAATGCAGCATAAAAGTAATCCATACCACTGCAGTGGTTTAATCCATGCCTTCAGAAGTGATACTATAGGTGTGGGTTAGAAACAGACCTATATATATATATACTTCAAGATGACATCACTCTGAAGTACTGCGTAAAGAATATCCCACATTCTCCCTTAGGGGGCGCTACAGGCCATGCCCAAAATTCCCATTTTCTGGTCAAAAATGTTCTAATTTTGTATATTGATACTACAGACCAACAGGAATCCAAAAACCAAGAATGGCCCACATTCGCCCTTAGGGGGCGCTACAGGCCACGCCCTAAATTCCCATTTGCTGGTCAAAAATGTTCTAATTTGGTACATTGATACTACAGGCCAACAGGAACCCACAAACCAAGAATTGCCCATATTCGCCATTAGGGGGCGCTACAGGCTATGCCCAAAATTCCCATTTTATGGTCAAAAATGTTCTAATTTGGTATATTGACACTACAGGCCAACAGAAATCCACAAACCAAGAATGTCTCACATTCGCCCTTAGGGGGCGCTAAAGGCCATTCCCAAATTGCAAATTTTTTGGTCAAACATTTTCAAATTTGGTACATTGATACTACAGGCCAACGGGAACCCACAAACCAAGAATGGCCGACATTCACCCTTAGGGGGCGCTATAGGCCATGTCCAAAATTCCCATTTTCTGGCCAAAAATGTTCTAATTTGGTACATTGATACTACAGGCCAACAGGAACTCACAAACCAAGAATTGCCCGTATTCACCATTAGGGGGCGCTACAGGCTATGCCCCAATATCCCACATTCAAAGTGATGGCATTTCCACCCCATTTTTTCAGTTCTTCTGAAACTTAATGTACATAACTCATTTCTCATTGTAAACAAAAAAGCCTCCAGGATCCATAAGATCCCGGCATCATGGATTTTCCTGTACACTGAAAATGTTTAGTTTAGGATTCAGACAGAAAGACACGTTTTTTGAATTTCTTCATTGGGAGAGTTTAACCCCAACCCTCTACTGAACAATTTTAAATGATTTGCCATTTTGAGGAGGAATCGCATTGCTGCTTGCAGCTATATTTATTATTATTATTATTATTCTCCTTGAGCCCCAATATCTCAAAAAGTCACTGGTCAAAAATTTTCTAAATTGGCACATTGATACTCCATGCCAACGGGTACCCCCAAACCAAGAATGGCCCACATTCGCCCATAGGTGGCGCTACAGGCCACGCCCCAAAAAAACATTTTCAAAGTCATGGCATTTCCAAGCCATTTGTCCAATTATTCTCAAACCTGGTGTACATGCCTCATTTCTCATGGGGAACAAAAAAGCCTCAAGGACCCATAACTTCCGCCATATTGGATTTTCCTGTACAGTGAAAATTTGCCAAAACCTACAAAACTCTTCTTCTCCTGAACCGTAGCTCCAATTGACTTGAAATTTGGTACGCATGTGTAGAATTGATGTCTTTGAAAACGTTACTTAGCAAAAATGAATACGATATAAAATGGCTAAAAGGGGCGTGTTTATGTAAATGTCCAAATTTTATCAATATATATGTCAATATATCAAATGTAATTTTGACCGAGGGTTTTTCAAACCTAACATTCATCAATATAACATCCCTTTGAAGTACTTTGCAAAGAATTGCCCACATTCGCCCTTAGCGGTTCGCTACAGGCCACGCCAAACTGTCACATTTTCAAAATGATGGCATTTTCACCACAATTTTCTAAATATTCTAAAACTTGGTATACTTGCCTCATTTCTCATTGGGAACAAAAAAGCCTCAAGGACCCATAAGGTACGAGTAAAAATGGCTGAAAGGGGCGTGTTTATGTAAATGTCCACATTTAATCAATATATATGTCAATAAATCAAATGTAATTTTGACTGAGGGATTTTAAAACCTGACACGCTTCAAGATAACATCCCTTTGAAGTACTGTGCAAAGAATTGCCGACATTCGCCCTTAGCGGTTCGCTACAGGCCACGCCCAAATGTCACATTTTCAAAATGATGGCATTTTCACCCCAGTTTTCCAAATATTCTAAAACTTGGTATACTTGCCTCATTTCTCATTGGGAACAAAAAAGCCTCAAGGACCCATAAGGTTCTGCGTGATGGATTGTCCTGTACAGTGAAAATTTGGTGAAACATTTAAAACTCTTCTTCTCTTGAACCGTAGATCCAATTTACTTGACATTTGGTACCCATGTGTACAATTGATGTCTTTCAATTTGTTACTTAGCAAAAATGAATACAATACAAAATGGCTGAAAGGTGCGTATTTATGTAAATTACCACATTGCCTCAATATATTAGTGTCAATAAACCAAATGTAATTTTGATGGATGGTTTTTCAAACCTAACATGCTTCAAGATGACATAACTATGTTGGGTTGAGAAAGCCAACATATTGTTATGTTACATACATTTATTATTATTATTATTATTATTATTATTATTATTATTATTAATACTATTTTACTTACTAAAATTTCAACAACCTTACCTCCAAGTGCTTTAATGCTATAAGTACCCAACTTGCCACAGACCTGGGGACTGTTCTGAAGTTTGCTGGAATGTCTTTTTGTACCTGATGCGAATTAAGCTTTTTATATAAATGACGATCAAATATGTAAAAAATCCCATTGATTTACAATGGCTGAGCAAAAATGCCCCCTCTACTGCATTAATACGGTCTACAAGTAAAATCCCATTCACTTACATTGGCTGAGCAAAGAGGCTCCCTCTGCTGGTGTAACTCTGTCTACCAAATGCACTTTTACTGGAGAAATCTCTCTAATGGAGCAATTCTGTCTACTAGTGGGTGGAGCTCCCGACTTTCTAAGCTAGAAGAATTTTGCCTGCGTTTGCACAAAGGTATGTCAATTGTGTGTGTTTGATGCTTGACATTTGGAACATTCACGCGATTTTATACTATTCATCTCAACAAATGGCAAAACAACTCAAATAAATGTTTGTGAGCAGTTTTGTGTGAAACCGCGAGATGCGTCGCGTCTAACGCACGAGCCCCGATGAGAGTTACTGCACAAAGGTCAGTGAGATGTTTTTCTGCTTCCCAGTTTGAATATTCAAGCGATTTTACACTATTCAACTCAACAAATGGCAAAACAACTCAAATAAATGTTTGTGAGCAGTTTTGTGTGAAACCGCGAGATGCGTCGCGTCTAACGCACGAGCCCCGATGAGAGTTACTGCACAAATAAGGTCAGTGAGATGTGTTTTACTACTTCCCAGTTTGAATATTCAAGCGATTTTACACTATTCAACTCAACAAATGGCATACAACTCAAATAAATCTTTGCGAGGAGTTTGAAATCGGGAATCATTATTGAATTCTGGCATTATTACGGGGGTCAACAATGGCGCTGTAATGTCCTTTCAGATGCATTGTTCTAAACAGCGGAAAAAACTTAAACAAAATACTGCGTCATTTTTGCCCATTCAGATACATGGAAGAGATCATTACAAACTGTAAAAGGTCTACTTTTATTTGTGTACACTTACAATAACAACAAAACCTTGAGCTTTTGTAAAATAACGAAAATAAACAGGGTAAACCGAATCTGTCTTTGCGATAATCTGTCTGATACACGTCAGAAAAAATCAAGTGAAACTCCGCGAACACTTATCACACAAACATGAAACATATGTCTAAAGAAAGAAGGGATGGACGGATCGATCCTAAAGTATCAATACTTCCGAGAATGATGTTTCATCTGCGTGTTCTCTGACAGCACGCGATAGTGACGCGATCTAATTTTTACTCGCGTCTTCAATGCGAGCAATGTTTGTCTGTTGTATGTGTTTTTAACACTTTCCTGTTTGAACTTTCAAGCGATTTTACACCATTCAACTCAACAAATGGCAAAACAACTCAAATAAATATATGTGTGAAACAGCGAGCAGCGTCACGTCTAACTCACGAGCCCCGATGAGAGATCGCATTCGCTTCTTCTTGCGTTTGAACGGACAATTTCTTACAACAAAATGTCAAATTACATGATATATTGTGGAGTCTGTTTTGTCTCAAGTGAACATAAACAGTTGATGAAGAAATCGCGAATCTAAATCTAGTATCAACACTTCCGAGAATGATTATCAGCGTTGTGTCTGACAGCGCGAGGCGATCTCATTTTTACTCGCATCTTCATGGAGGTTTGTCGGTTGTATGTAGTTTCACAATCTCAATCAATTAATCTCTGAAATGAATACAGATGTAACAGCACGAAAATAATGAGACTTCACAGTTCTCAAAAGATTAAACTCAATGAAACAAGCCGCACAGACTGTGCCTTGAATGAAATGCGTTTAAAATCCTCTTAAAGAGACAGTAACAATTTTCCAAGTAAATAAAAAGTAGGCCTACAAATGGTTTTTACCCCAAAAATAAATTTCTCTCATCGTATACTCACCCTCATTCCATCCCAGATGTGTATTATTTCCTTTCTTCTGGTGAACACAAATTAAGCTTTTTAGAAGATTATCTCAACCCTGTTGGACCTTTCAATGACTTGAATGGTGATCAGAACTCAGAAGCTACAAAAATCACATAAATGCAGCATAAAAGTAATCCATACCACTCCAGTGGTTTAATCCATGCCTTCAGAAGTGATATTATAGGTGTGGGTTAGAAACAGACCTATATATATATATATATATATATATATATATATATATATATATATATATATATATATACTTCAAGATGACATCACTCTGAAGTACTGCGTAAAGAATATCCCACATTCTCCCTTAGGGGGCGCTACAGGCCAAGCCCAAAATTCCCATTTTCTGGTCAAAAATGTTCTAATTTTGTATATTGATACTACAGACCAACAGGAATCCACAAACCAAGAATGGCCCACATTCGCCCTTAGGGGGCGCTACAGGCCACGCCCTAAATTCCCATTTGCTGGTCAAAAATGTTCTAATTTGGTACATTGATACTACAGGCCAACAGGAACCCACAAACAAAGAATTGCCCATATTCGCCATTAGGGGGCGCTACAGGCTATGCCCAAAATTCCCATTTTATGGTCAAAAATGTTCTAATTTGGTATATTGACACTACAGGCCAACAGAAATCCACAAACCAAGAATGTCTCACATTCGCCCTTAGGGGGCGCTAAAGGCCATTCCCAAATTGCTATTTTTTTTTGTCAAAAACTTTCAAATTTGGTACATTGATACTACAGGCCAACAGGAACTCACAAACCAAGATTGGCCCACATTCACCCTTAGGGGGCGCTATAGGCCATGTCAAAAATTCCCATTTTCTGGTCAAAAATGTTGTAATGTGGTACATTGATACTGCACGCCAACAGGAACCCACAAACCAAGAATTGCCCATATTCGTCATTAGGGGGCGCTACAGGCTATGCCTTAAAGTCCTATTTTTTGGTCAAACATTTTCAAATTTGGTACATTGATACTACAGGCCAACGGGAACCCACAAACCAAGAATGGCCGACATTCACCCTTAGGGGGCGATATAGGCCATGTCCAAAATTCCCATTTTCTGGTCAATAATGTTCTAATTTGGTACATTGATACTACAGGCCAACAGGAACTCACAAACCAAGAATTGCCCGTATTCACCATTAGGGGGCGCTACAGGCTATGCCCCAATGTCCCACATTCAAAGTGATGGCATTTCCACCCCATTTTTTCAGTTCTTCTGAAACTTAATGTACATAACTCATTTCTCATTGTAAACAAAAAAGCCTCCAGGATCCATAAGATCCCAGCATCATGGATTTTCCTGTACACTGAAAATGTTTAGTTTAGGATTCAGACAGAAAGACACGTTTTTTGAATTTCTTCATTGGGAGAGTTTAACCCCAACCCTCTACTGAACAATTTTAAATGATTTGCCATTTTGAGGAGGAATCGCATTGCTGCTTGCAGCTATATTTATTATTATTATTATTCTCCTTGAGCCCCAATATCTCAAAAAGTCACTGGTCAAAAATTTTCTAAATTGGCACATTGATACTCCATGCCAACGGGTACCCCCAAACCAAGAATGGCCCACATTCGCCCATAGGTGGCGCTACAGGCCACGCCCCAAAAAAATATTTTCAAAGTCATGGCATTTCCAAGCCATTTGTCCAATTATTCTCAAACCTGGTGTACATGCCTCATTTCTCATGGGGAACAAAAAAGCCTCAAGGACCCATAACTTCTGCCCTAATGGATTTTCCTGTACAGTGAAAATTTGCCAAAACCTAAAAAACTCTTCTTCTCCTGAACCGTAGCTCCAATATACTTGAAATTTGGTACGCATGTGTAGAATTGATGTCTTTGAAAATGTTACTTAGCAAAAATGAATACGATATAAAATGGCTGAAAGGGGCGTGTTTATGTAAATGTCCACATTTAATCAATATATATGTCAATATATCAAATGTAATTTTGACAGAGTTTTTCAAACCTAACATTCTTCAAGATAACATCCCTTTGAAGTACTGTGCAAAGAATTGCCCACATTCGCCCTTAGCGGTTCGCTACAGGCCACGCCCAAATGTCACATTTTCAAAATGATGGCATTTTCACCACAATTTTCGAAATATTCTAAAACTTGGTATACTTGCCTCATTTCTCATTGGGAACAAAAAGCCTCAAGGACCCATAAGGTACGATTAAAAATGGCTGAAAGGGGCGTGTTTATGTAAATGTCCACATTTAATCAATATATATGTCAATAAATCAAATGTAATTTTGACTGAGGGATTTTAAACCTGACATGCTTCAAGATAACATCCCTATGAAGTACTTTGCAAAGAATTGCCGACATTCGCCCTTAGCGGTTCGCTACAGGCCACGCCCAAATGTCACATTTTCAAAATGATGGCATTTTCACCACAATTTTCTAAATATTCTAAAACTTGGTATACTTGCCTCATTTCTCATTGGGAACAAAAAAGCCTCAAGGACCCATAACTTCTGCCCTAATGGATTGTCCTGTACAGTGAAAATTTGCCAAAACCTACAAAAGTCTTCTTCTCTTGAACCGTAGATCCAATTGACTTGACATTTGGTACCCATGTGTAGAATTGATGTCTTTCAATTTGTTACTTAGCAAAAATGAATACAATACAAAATGGCTGAAAGGTGCGTGTTTATGTAAATGACCACATTGCCTCAATATATTAGTGTCAATAAACCAAATGTAAATTTGATTGATGGTTTTTCAAACCTAACATGCTTCAAGATGACATAACTATGTTGGCTTGAGAAAGCCAACATATTGTTATGTTACATACATTTATTATTATTATTATTATTAATACTATTTTACTTACTAAAATTTCAACAACCTCACCTCCAAGAGCTTTAATCCTATAAGTACCCAACTTGCCACAGACCTGGGGACTGTTCTGAAGTTTGCTGGCATGTCTTTTTTTACCTGATGCGACTTAAGCTTTTTATATAAATGACGATCACAAATGTAAAAAATCCCATTGATTTACAATGGCTGAGCAAAAGTGCCCCCTCTACTGGATTAATACGGTCTACAAGTAAAATCCCATTCACTTACATTGGCTGAGCAAAGAGGCTCCCTCTGCTGGTGTAACCCTGTCTACCAAATGCACTTTTACTGGAGAAATCTCTCTAATGGAGCAATTCTGTCTACTAGTGGGTGGAGCTCCCGACTTTCTCAGCCAGAAGAATTTTGCCTGCGTTTGCACAAAGGTATGTCAATTGTGTGTTTAATGCTTGACATTTGGAACATTCACGCGATTTTATACTATTCATCTCAACAAATGGTAAAACAACTCATATAAATGTTTTCGAGCAGTTTGTGTGAAACAGCGATAATCGTCGCATCTAACGCGTCACAGTGAGATGTGTTTTACTGCTTCCCAGTTTGAATATTCAAGCGATTTTACACTATTCAACTCAACAAATGGCATACAACTCAAATAAATCTTTGCGAGGAGTTTGAAATCGGGAATCATTATTGAATTCTGGCATTATTACGGGGGTCAACAATGGCGCTGTAATGTCCTTTCAAGATGCATTGTTCTAAACAGCGGAAAAAACTTAAACAAAATACTGCGTCATTTTTGCCCATTCAGATACATGGAAGAGATCATTACAAACTATAAAAGGTCTACTTTTATTTGTGTATACTTACAATAACAACAAAACCTTGAGCTTTTGTAAAATAACGAAAATAAACCGGGTGCGCCGAATCTGTCTTAGCGGTCTGATACACGTCAGAAAAATCAAGTGAAACTCCGCGAACACTTTTCTTCAAAGAACACATCTTCAATGCGAGCAATGTTTGTCTGTTGTATGTGTTTTTAACACTCTCCTGTTTGAACTTTCAAGCGATTTTACACCATTCAACTCAACAAATTGCAAAACTGTTTATGTGAAACAGCGAGCAGCGTCACGTCTAACTCACGAGCCCCGATGAGAGATCGCTTCTTCTTGCGTTTGAACGGACAATTTCATGCAACAAAATGTCAAAATACATGATATATTGTGTTGTCTGTTTTGTCTCAAGTGAACATAAACAGTTGATGAAGAAATCGGGAATCTAAATCAAGTATCAACACTTCCGAGATTGATTATCAGCATTGTGTCTTACAGCACGCGCTCCGTGAGGTGATCTCATTTTTACTCGCATCTTCACGAAGGTTTGTCTGTTCTACGTGTTTTTAACACTTTCCTGTTTGAACATTCACGCAATAAATAATGAGACTTCACAGTTCTCAAAAGATTAAACTCAATGAAACAAACTGTGCCTTGAATGCATGCGATAACCATCTCTTAAAGAGACAGAAACAATTGAGCTTTCGTCCTGAACATTGACATTCCAAGTAAATAAAAAGTACAAATGGTATTTACCCCCAAAATAAATTTCTCTCATCATTTACTTACCCTCATTCCATCCCAGATGTGTATTATTTTCTTTCTTCTGGTGAACACAAATTAAGCTTTTTAGAAGAATATCTCAACACTGTTGGACCTTTCAATGCACTTGAATGGTGATCAGAACTCAGAAGCTACAAAAATCACATAAATGCAGCATAAAAGTAATCCATGCCACTCCAGTGGTTTAATCCATGCCTTTAGAAGTGATATTATAAGCATGGGTTAGAAACAGACCAATAAAAGATTAAAAAAAATTGTATTTAAAAAAAAAACAAACAAAAAAAAAAAAACATTTTTCTTTTATTTACTATAAATACTCCTCCCTGCCCAGAAGGGTTGATTTGGTTATGTAAATCACAAAAAAAAAAAAAAAAAAAGAAAAAAAAAAAAAGAAAAAGAACTCTTCAGAGAGAAGTGCGCTTCTGAAAGTCAAAGTAGCGATTTATAGTTAAAAAATGACTTAATTAATGATCTGTTTCTCACCACTTCTCATTTACTTACAACAGAGCTGAGATATTCTTCTAAACATCTTCATTGAATTTCAGCAGAAGAAAGTCATACACATCTGGGACTGCATGATGGTGAGGAAATGATCAAATATCCCTTTAACATTCACTTATTTTTACAAAGCATGCAATGAAGTCTTAGGACAAAATGAAAATCTTAGTGAATGACGTATGTGGTATAATGACATGGAGAGCTTAAATAATTTTCAATTTATTGCATTTATTTAATATTTTTGCTGTGATCTTGTTTTATTGTTATCATCGAGTTCCAGTCTTGGTTCAAGGTTCGGTCTTTCTCAAGCCAACATCAAAGTTTGTCTTGACTTTTTTTTCTAGTTCTGAAGTACTATACAAAGAATGGCTCACATTCGCCCATATTCGCTACAGGCCATGCCCAAAATTAACATATACTGGTCAAAAATGTTCTAATTTGGTATATTGATACTACAGGCCAACAGGAATCCACAAACCAAGAATGGCCCACATTCGCCCTTAGGGGGCGCTACAGGCTATGCCCAAATTTCCCATTTTATTGTCAAAAATGTACTAATTTGGTATATTGATACTACAGGCCAACAGGAATCCACAAACCAAGAATGGCCCACATTCGCCCTTAGGGGGCGCTACATTTCCGCCCAAAATTCCCATTTTCTGGTCAAAAATTTTCTAATTTGGTATATTGATACTACAGGCCAACAGGAACCCACAAACCAAGAATGGCCCACATTCACCCTTAGGGGGCGCTATAGGCCATGTCCAAAATTCTCATTTTCTGTTCCAAAATTTACTAATTTGGTACATTGATACTACAGGCCAACAGTAACACTCAAACCAAGAATGGTCCACATTCACCCTTAGGGGGCGCATCAGACCATGCCCAAATGTCATTTTTTCAGAGTGATTGTATTTTCACCCCATTTATTTAGTTCTTCTGAAACCTGGTGAACATACCTCATTTCTCATTGTAAACAAAAAACCCTCCAGGATCCATAAGGTCCGGCATGATGGATTTTCCTGTACACTGAAAATGTTTAGTTTAAGATTCAGACAGAAAGACATGTTTTTTGGATTCCTTCAATGGGAGGGTTTAACCCCAACCCTCTACTGATCAATTTTAAATGATTTGCCATTTTGAGGAGGAATCGCATTGCTGCTTGCAGCTATATTTATTATTATTCTTCTTCTCCTTGAGCCCCAATAACTCAAAAAGTCACTGGTCAAAAATTTTCTAAATTGAAACATTGATACTCCATGCCAACGGGTACCCCCAAACCAAGAATGGCCCACATTCGCCCATAGGTGGCGCTACAGGCCACGCCCCAAAAAAACATTTTCAAAGTCATGGCATTTCCAAGCCATTTGTCCAATTATTCTCAAACCTGGTGTACATGCCTCATTTCTCATGGGGAACAAAAAAGCCTCAAGGACCCATAACTTCCGCCATATTGGATTTTCCTGTACAGTGAAAATTTGCCAAAACCTACAAAACTCTTCTTCTCCTGAACCGTAGCTCCAATTGACTTGAATTTGGGTACACATGTGTAGAATTGATTTCTTTGAAAACGTTACTTAGCAAAAATGAATACGATATAAAATGGCTGAAAGGGGCGTGTTTATGTAAATGTCCACATTTAATCAATATATATGTCAATATATCAAATGTAATTTTGACCCAGGGTTTTTCAAACCTAACATTCTTCAAGATAACATCCCTTTGAAGTACTGTGCAAAGAATTGCCCACATTCGCCCTTAGCGGTTCGCTACAGGCCACGCCCAAATGTCACATTTTCAAAATGATGGCATTTTCACCACAATTTTCGAAATATTCTAAAACTTGGTATACTTGCCTCATTTCTCATTGGGAACAAAAAAGCCTCAAGGACCCATAACTTCTGCCCTAATGGATTGTCCTGTACAGTGAAAATTTGCCAAAACATACAAAAGTCTTCTTCTCTTGAACTGTAGATCCAATTGACTTGACATTTGGTACCCATGTGTAGAATTGATGTCTTTCAATTTGTTACTTAGCAAAAATGAATACAATACAAAATGGCTGAAAGGTGCGTGTTTATGTAAATGACCACACTGCCTCAATATATTAGTGTCAATAAACCAAATGTAATTTTGATTGATGGTTGACCACATTGCCTCAATATATTAGTGTCAATAAACCAAATGTAATTTTGACGGATGGTTTTTCAAACCTAACATGCTTCAAGATGACATACCTATGTTGGCTTGAGAAAGCCAACATATTGTTATGTTACATACATTTATTATTATTATTATTATTATTATTATTAATACTATTTTACTTACTAAAATTTCAACAACCTTACCTCCAAGTGCTTTAATGCTATAAGTACCCAACTTGCCACAGACCTGGGGACTGTTCTGAAGTTTGCTGGAATGTCTTTTTTTACCTGATGCGACTTAAGCTTTTTATATAAATGACGATCAAAAATGTAAAAAATCCCATTGATTTACAATGGCTGAGCAAAAATGCCCCCTCTACTGGATTAATACGGTCTACAAGTAAAATCCCATTCACTTACATTGGCTGAGCAAAGAGGCTCCCTCTGCTGGTGTAACTCTGTCTACCAAATGCACTTTTACTGGAGAAATCTCTCTAATGGAGCAATTCTGTCTACTAGTGGGTGGAGCTCCCGACTTTCTAAGCTAGAAGAATTTTGCCTGCGTTTGCACAAAGGTATGTCAATTGTGTGTGTTTAATGCTTGACATTTGGAACATTCACGCGATTTTATACTATTCATCTCAACAAATGGCAAAACAACTCAAATAAATGTTTGTGAGCAGTTTTGTGTGAAACCGCGAGATGCGTCACGTCTAACGCACGAGCCCCGATGAGAGTTACTGCACAAAGGTCAGTGAGATGTTTTTCTGCTTCCCAGTTTGAATATTCAAGCGATTTTACACTATTCAACTCAACAAATGGCATTACAACTCAAATAAATGTTTGCGAGGAATCTGAATTCGGGAATCATTATTGAATTCTGGCATTATTACGGGGGTCAACAATGGCGCTGTAATGTCCTTTCAGATGCATTGTTCTAAACAGCGGAAAAAACTTAAACAAAATACTGCGTTATTTTTGCCCATTCAGATACATGGAAGAGATCATTACAAACTATAAAAGGTCTACTGTTATTTGTGTACACTTACAATACAACAAAACCTTGAGCTTTTGTAAAATAACGAAAATAAACAGGGTAAACCGAATCTGTCTTTGCGATAATCTGTCTGATACACGTCAGAAAAAATCAAGTGAAACTCCGCGAACACTTATCACACAAACATGAAACATATGTCTAAAGAAAGAAGGGATGGACGGATCGATCCTAAAGTATCAATACTTCCGAGAATGATGTTTCATCTGCGTGTTCACTGACCGCACGCGATAGTGAGGCGATCTAATTTTTACTCGCATCTTCAATGCGAGCAATGTTTGTCTGTTGTATGTGTTTTTAACACTTTCCTGTTTGAACTTTCAAGCGATTTTAACACCATTCAACTCAACCAATGGCAAAACAACTCAAATAAATATTTGTGTGAAACAGCGAGCAGCGTCACGTCTAACTCACGAGCCCCGATGAGAGATCGCATTCGCTGCTTCTTGCGTTTGAACGGACATTTTCATACAACAAAATGTCAAATTACATGATATATTGTGGAGTCTGTTTTGTCTCAAGTGAACATAAACAGTTGATGAAGAAATCGCGAATCTAAATCTAGTATCAACACTTCCGAGAATGATTATCAGTGTTGTGTCTGACAGCACGAGGCATCTCATTTTTACTCGCATCTTCATGGAGGTTTGTCGGTTGTATGTAGTTTCACAATCTCAATCAATTAATCTCTGAAATGAATACAGATGTAACAGCACGAAAATAATGAGACTTCACAGTTCTCAAAAGATTAAACTCAATGAAACAAGCCGCACAGACTGTGCCTTGAATGAAATGCGTTTAAATTCCTCTTAAAGAGACAGTAACAATTTTCCAAGTAAATAAAAAGTAGGCCTACAAATGGTTTTTACCCCCATAATAAATTTCTCTCATCGTATACTCACCCTCATTCCATCCCAGATGTGTATTATTTTCATTCTTCTGGTGAACACAAATGAAGCTTTTTAGAAGATTATCTCAACCCTGTTGGACCTTTCAATGACTTGAATGGTGATCAGAACTCAGAAGCTACAAAAATCACATAAATGCAGCATAAAAGTAATCCATACCACTCCAGTGGTTTAATCCATGCCTTCAGAAGTGATATTATAGGTGTGGGTTAGAAACAGACCTATATATATATACTTCAAGATGACATCACTCTGAAGTACTGCGTAAAGAATATCCCACATTCTCCCTTAGGGGGCGCTACAGGCCACGCCCTAAATTCCCATTAGCTGGTCAAAAATGTTCTAATTTGGTACATTGATACTACAGGCCAACAGGAACCCACAAACAAAGAATTTCCCATATTCGCCATTAGGGGCGCTACAGGCTATGCCCAAAATTCCCATTTTATGGTCAAAAATGTTCTAATTTGGTATATTGACACTACAGGCCAACAGAAATCCACAAACCAAGAATGTCTCACATTCGCCCTTAGGGGGCGCTAAAGGCCATTCCCAAATTGCACATTTTTTTGTCAAAAACTTTCTAATTTGGTATATTAATACCTACAGGCCAACAGGAACCTACAAACCAAGAATGGCTCACATTCGCCCTTAGGGGGCGCTACAGGCCATGCCCAAATGTCATTTTTTCAAAGTGATTGTATTTCCACCCCATTTATTTAGTTTTTCTGAAACCTGGTGAACATACCTCATTTCTCATTGTAAACAAAAAACCCTACAGGATCCATAAGGTCCGGGATGATGGATTTTCCTGTACACTGAAAATGTTTAGTTTAGGATTCAGACAGAAAGACATGTTTTTTGGATTTTTTCATTGGGAGGGTTTAACCCCAACCCTCTATTGATCAATTTTAAATGATTTGCCATTTTGAGGAGGAATCGCATTGCTGCTTGCAGCTATATTTATTATTATTATTATTATTCTTCTCCTTGAGCCCCAATATCTCAAAAAGTCACTGGTCAAAAATTTTCTAAATTGGCACATTGATAATCCATGTGAACGGGTACCCCCAAACCAAGAATGGCCCACATTCGCCCATAGGTGGCGCAACAGGCCACGCCCCAAAAAAACAATTTCAAAGTCATGGCATTTCCAAGCCATTTGTCCAATTATTCTCAAACCTGGTGTACATGCCTCATTTCTCATGGGGAACAAAAAAGCCTCAAGGACCCATAACTTCCGCCATATTGGATTTTCTTGTACAGTGAAAATTTGCGAAAACCTACAAAACCCTTCTTCTCCTGAACCGTAGCTCCAATTGACTTGAAATTTGGTACGCATGTGTAGAATTGATGTCTTTGAAAAAATTACTTAGCAAAAATGAATACGATATAAAATGGCTGAAAGGGGCGTGTTTATGTAAATGTCCAAATTTTATCAATATATATGTCAATATATCAAATGTAATTTTGACCGAGGGTTTTTCAAACCTAACATTCATCAAGATGACATCCCTTTGAAGTACTGTGCAAAGAATTGCCCACATTCGCCCTTAGCGGTTCGCTACAGGCCACGCCAAACTGTCACATTTTCAAAATGATGGCATTTTCACCACAATTTTCAAAATATTCTAAAACTTGGTATACTTGCCTCATTTCTCATTGGGAACAAAAAAGCCTCAAGGACCCATAAGGTACGATTAAAAATGGCTGAAAGGGGCGTGTTTATGTAAATGTCCACATTTAATCAATATATATGTCAATAAATCAAATGTAATTTTGACTGAGGGATTTTAAAACCTGACATGCTTCAAGATAACATCCCTTTGAAGTACTGTGCAAAGAATTGCCGACATTCGCCCTTAGCGGTTCGCTACAGGCCACGCCCAAATGTCACATTTTCAAAATGATGGCACTTTCACCCCAATTTTCCAAATATTCTAAAACTTGGTATACTTGCCTCATTTCTCATTGGGAACAAAAAAGCCTCAAGGACCCATAACTTCTGCCCTAATGGATTGTCCTGTACAGTGAAAATTTGCCAAAACCTACAAAAGTCTTCTTCTCTTGAACCGTAGATCCAATTGACTTGACATTTGGTACCCATGTGTACAATTGATGTCTTTCAATTTGTTACTTAGTAAAAATGAATACAATACAAAATGGCTGAAAGGTGCGTGTTTATGTAAATGACCACATTGCCTCAATATATTAGTGTCAATAAACCAAATGTAATTTTGATTGATGGTTTTTCAAACCTAACATGCTTCAAGATGACATAACTATGTGTGCTTGAGAAAGCCAACATATTGTTATGTTACATACATTTATTATTAATATTAATACTATTTTACTTACTAAAATTTCAACAACCTCACCTCCAAGAGCTTTAATGCTAGAAGTACCCAACTTGCCACAGACCTGGGGACTGTTCTGAAGTTTGCTGCTATGTTTTTTTTACCTGATGTGACTTAAGCTTTTTATATAAATGACGATCAAAAATGTAAAAAAATCCCATTGATTTACAATGGCTGAGCAATATTGCCCCCTCTACAGGATTAATACGGTCTACAAGTAAAATCCCATTCACTTACATTGGCTGAGCAAAGAGGCTCCCTCTGCTGGAGTAACTCTGTCTACCAAATGCACTTTTACTGGAGAAATCTCTCTAATGGAGCAGTTCTGTCTACGGTGGAGCTCCAGACTTAGAAAGCCAGATGAATTGCTCGTGTATGCACAAAGGTGTCAATTGTGTGTTTAATGCTTGACATTTGGAACATTCACGCGATTTTATACTATTCATCTCAACAAATGGCAAAACAACTCAAAGAAATGTTTTCGAGCAGTTTACGTGAAACGGCGAGATGCGTCGCGTCTAACGCACGAGCCCCGATGAGAGTTACTGCACAAAGGTCAGTGAGATGTGTTTTACTGCTTCCCAGTTTGAATATTCAAGCGATTTTACACTATTCAACTCTAACTAAAACAACTCAAATAAATCTTTTCGAGCAGTTTGAAATCGGGAATCATTATTGAATTCTGGCATTATTACGGGGGTCAACAATGGCGCTGTGACGTCCTTTTTGATGTATTTCTCTATACAGCGGAAAAAACTTAAACAAAATACTGCGTCATTTTTGCCAATTCAGATACATGGAAGAGATCATTACAAACTATAAAAGGTCTACTTTTATTTGTGTACACTTACAATAACAACAAAACCTTGAGCTTTTGTAAAATAACGAAAATAAACAGGGTGCGCCGAATCTGTCTTAGCGATCATCTGTCTGATACACGTCAGAAAAATCAAGTGAAACTCCGCGAACACTTATTACACAAACATGAAACATATGTCTAAAGAAAGAAGGGATGGACGGATCGATCCTAAAGTATCAATACTTCCGAGAATGATGTTTCATCTGCGTAGTCTCTGACAGCACGCGATAGTGACGCTATCTCATTTTTACTCGCATCTTCAATGCGAGCAATGTTTGTCTGTTGTATGTGTTTTTAACACTTTCCTGTTTGAACTTTCAAGCGATTTTACACCATTCAACTCAACAAATGGCAAAACAACTCAAATAAATATTTGTGTGAAACAGCGAGCAGCGTCTCGTCTAACTCACAAGCCCCGATGAGAGATCGCATTCGCTGCTTCTTGTGTTTGAACGGACAATTTCATACAACAAAATGTCAAAATACATGTCTGTTTTGTCTCAAGTGAACATAAACAGTTGATAAAGAAATCGGGAATCTAAATCTAGTATCAACACTTCCGAGAATGATTATCAGCGTTGTGTCTGACAGCGCGAGGCATCTCATTTTTACTCCCATCTTCACGGAGGTTTGTCGGTTGTATGTGTTTGCTTGAATGTATTTGAACATTCACGCGATTTTACACACGCAGTCTGTATTTTATCATCTCACACCCAAACAAATGAGGGTGTGAGAGACGAAACTGATGTTGCTCAGCTTCACTTGACAGCGTTGGAATGATCACGGAAGATCCATCGAGATCAGATGAACTATTAACAGCAGAATTAGTCCTTCAGGTTCTTCATGATTACAAGTTTAACAATCTCAATCAATTAATCTCTGAAATGAATACAGATGTAACAGCACGAAAATAATGAGACTTCACAGTTCTCAAAAGATTAAACTCAACGAAACAAGCCGCACAGACCTGTGCCTTGAATGTAATGCGTTTAAAATCCTCTTAAAGAGACAGTAACAATTTTCCAAGTAAATAAAAAGTACAAATGGTTTTTACCCCAAAAATAAATTTCTCTCATCGTTTACTCACCCTCATTCCATCCCAGATGTGTATTATGTTCTTTCTTCTGGTGAATACAAATTAAGCTTTTTAGAAGATTATCTCAACCCTGTTGGACCTTTCAATGACTTGAATGGTGATCTGAAAAAATCACATAAATGCAGCATAAAAGTAATCCATACCACTCCAGTGGTTTAATCCATGCCTTCAGAAGTGATATTATAGGTGTGGGTTAGAAACAGACCTATATATATATATACTTCAAGATGACATCACTCTGAATTACTGCGTAAAGAATATCCCACATTCTCCCTTAGGGGGCGCTACAGGCCATGCCCTAAATTCCCATTTGCTGGTCAAAAATTTTCTAATTTGGTACATTGATACTACAGGCCAACAGGAACCCACAAACCAAGAATTGCCCATATTCGCCATTAGGGGGCGCTACAGGCTATTCCCAAAATTCCCATTTTATGGTCAAAAATGTTATAATTTGGTATATTGACACTACAGGCCAACAGAAATCCACAAACCAAGAATGTCTCACATTCGCCCTTAGGGGGCGCTAAAGGCCATTCCCAAATGTCATTTTTTCAAAGTGATTGTATTTCCACCCCATTTATTTAGTTTTTCTGAAACCTGGTGAACATACCTCATTTCTCATTGTAAACAAAAAACCCTCCAGGATCCATAAGGTCCGGCATGATGGATTTTCCTGTACACTGAAAATGTTTAGTTTAGGATTCAGACAGAAAGACATGTTTTTTGGATTTTTTCATTGGGAGGGTTTAACCCCAACCCTCTAATGATCAATTTTAAATGATTTGCCATTTTGAGGAGGAATCGCATTGCTGCTTGCAGCTATATTTTACTTTATTATTATTTAATTATACATTTACATTTAATATGTAAATTATATATTTATTTACACCTTTACTTTAGGTCTCAGTCCTTGGGGGACATCAGAGGGAGGAGCTATGAGTGTGTCCAAATAATTACCGGTATGTCTTTTTTTTAAGACAAATGACATTGCATGCCAATTCAACCTGACAGGATGACATGGCAAACAATAATTCTGAAACCCACATCTCTTTGATACTTTGTGTGGTATAAATACATTTCAACATCATTAATTTACTTAAGTAAACAAAGTTTTGTTAAATGGTTACATGTATATTAGTTCGTGGCTGGATGATTGGTTTCTGATCTTGGAGCGCGACTCACAGCCATGACCTGCCCCGGTGCATTTCACCCTGAAGTGCACAAGGAGCTAACGAAGTCGTGGAAGGCAACTTTTTCTGCACGTACATGCTTTGCAGGCTTGTCCATCCTAACTACCCTCGACGGCGGAGCGGCTAAGGGATACGTTGAGCTCCCCCAGGTAGAGCACGCCGTAGCGGTGTATTTATGTCTGCAGGGTGCAGCCAACCTGGCGCGACCGACCAATGTTCATTTCCAAGGCCTGTAAGTTCTCCCCCTCATTAATGATGAAGGCTTACACGGCTGCGGATCAAGCCGCTTCTGCCCTGCACGCAATGGCCGTCCTGCAGGTCCACCATTGAAAGATCTGCACGAGGGTAGAACCGACCCAGGGCTGATGCAGGAACTGCGTACTGCGACCGACATCGCCTTGCGGGCAACGAAATTCACGGCGAGCGCACTGAGCGGACAATGTCCACTCTTGTGGATATGTGTGTCACAGAGAAAGCCATTTCCCAAAGGGGGCTTTTTGGTGACACCGTCAAGGTTTTCGACCATCAGTTCTCGTCGGTAGACACCACCTTCAGGCCTCTAAAGTCCCGCAGAAGTCTGGCGAAGGGTGCAATAGATCAAGTTCCTGTAGCCAAGTTGCTCAAGGGCTTTTACAGCCCTTATTATGTCATGCCCAAGAGAGGGGGAGGGCTGTGCCTAATCTTGGATCTGCGTACTTTGTTCAAAGCCTTACTCAGGTTCCTATCCGTTCAAGGTGTTAACGCAGATGCGCATCCTGACATCAATGGATATGACATCAGAATTGGTTCGCAGCCATTGACCTGAAGGATGCGTACTTTCTCAAATCGATCCTTCCTCGACATTTTTTTGGTTTGCCTTTGAGGGATGAGGGCTACAAACACGAGTCCCGAGGTGGGCATGGCGCCACGAAACCCGGCATGTGACCATCACGCCACATTGCCATCAGACTTTCATCGCCTGGTCGGACCGGCAGGTGTTTTCCTAGAGCAGGTCTCAAGGCACATTATGGTCATAACAGATGCCTCAAACGCGGGCTGGGGCGCCGTGTGCAAGGGGGGGCACCATGTACATGGGGCAGGACGTCTTGGGGCTCTGGAAAGGGTGGCGCTCACTTCTGTCAAGAGGTTGAGGGACCTGGAGGCACTCTCTGTTACCAGAGAATGCCTCGAGATTGGGCCGGCACACTCTCATGCAATCTTGAGACCCCGGCCCTATTTTGTGCCCAAGGTTCCCACCACTCCTTTTCAGGACCAGGTGGTGAACCTACAAGTGCTCCCTTTAGAGGAGGAAGACCAGGCCTTGTTGTTGCTGTGTCCAGTTCGAATCTTTCTGGACCGCAGGCAGAGCTTTAGATGCTTGGAGCAGCTCTTTGTCTGTTTTGGAGGACAGCAAAAGGGGAAAGCTGTCTCCAAGCAGAGGCTATCCCATTGGATCCCAATCTCAGGACTTGCCATGCCTCTTGGGAGTGTGGTCGCACTCCACTAGAGGTGTTGCATCCTCCTGGGCACTGGCAAGCATATGCACAGCTGCGGGTTGGGCTACAGCCAATACCTTTGCAAGGTTTTATAACCTACGCAGAGACCTGGTTTCGACTAGAGTGATATGTGGTAATAGCAGGTAAACCGGGCAGCCGGTAGGTATACCACTTTCCAGGTGAGCCTGTGTGCTCAGGCTCAGTCAAGTCAAGTGGTTTTTATTGTCGTTTCAACCATATACAGTTAGTACAGTACACAGCGAAACGTTCTCCAGGACCATGGTGCTACATAAAACAACATAGGATAAACACAGAACCACATGAGACTACACAGACTAAATAAAGTACCTAAACAAAGTGCAAGTGCAAACGTGTGCAAAAAGTACGGGACAGTACAATAAATTACTAACAATGAACAGGATGTAAGGCGGTTGCCAGCGAGTCTGGGCTATTCCTCGACAAGACAAAAGGCTATCATGAGAATTAACATTTGAACTATCTCAAACCATCATTTGGTTAGCTTATTGAATTATTTGGGTATTTAAGAAGATGTGGCACATTGTTCGTGGTTCTCTGTAGTCAGACGATCCTAAGTTTATTAATTTAAATAATTGTATTACACATAGATAACAAATGTGTGCATTATATTCATGCTGTTTAGCCAGAGGGGAACTGTCACTCCTGGTGATCTTGGTTTCTCCCAAGGTTATTTTTCTTCATGCACTTTTTATATAGTTCTTATGTTATAGATTTTTGAGTTTTTCTCAATGGGGACCTAAGAGAAATATTTTTTTTTACAGTGTAATCTGCAATCAGGTTACTAATTTAAACCACATGATGATTACATTAAGAGATGACAGATATCAGGCCTTATTTTAAGTGCGCTTGTGCTAAGCTCAGCTTTATGCCATAAGTCATAAGTGTAAAGTCAATGGGGATGGCCATGACGTTTTGATATTTTTGTGCATGCATGCTCTCATGCATGCCGTGATTGTGGGCGGAGAGAAACCGATTAATGGCATCTGCCTGTTTACCGCGTGTCTCCGCTTGTACGATAAATTGGGGACAAAGCTGAGCTTTATCAAAAAGTTATCTATTAGCCAAATGTTTGTGAGGGGTGTGCGGTTAGTACGACAGAGAGTGAGAGAATAAAGTGGCAGCGCAAAAGCTGGTTTGGCGATCGTGGGAGAGAAGGCAACTATTGGTTTTTCACTCAGAGTCGCGGTGAATGGCTCGTAGCCCGTCCCGTGGTCTTTGGTCCTTTAATGGATAAACACAGTGTGCCGGTCTCATCTGCGATGGCAGAAATACTCAACAGTCCAACGTGGTTTGATTATAACACAGCAAAATCTCATATGTGATCACTGTATGTGTTACATTAATACACTGAGTATTAACCTCTTGGATCGCGTGAGGATGCATGTAGAAAATGTGACGGAAAGTGATGACGGGAGGCCGTTTCCTCGCTCTGTCGGCGGGCTTTATGGCTGCTGATTCTCGGCAGGCTGGTGGAGAAATCAGCGATGTCAACTTGATTGAAGTGGGAAGGGGATTCTTCTTTCTTCACTTCTGCAGGCAAACGGATGAAGATGTGGATTGGTCGGTTGTCTCCTTCAGATCTGTGAAAGTGTACGAAAGTCGTACGTTACTTGTGCAACGAGGCAACACCTGAGAGCAGTGATGAGCTGTGGTCTACACACAGCATGCAAAGTCACTGGAAGCAATGCTCAGAAGGAATTCGAAGGTATTTCTACTCCCGATGACATCATGGTTGAGGGGCGTTCTGTTGAGCGCCTCATCCAATACGAGTTGAGAGTTTGTTCCTTTGGAATTTCACACAGTTGTAAAGTAAGCAAGGCTTCTTGGGATTTGTAGTCTGTTTTGTACTCCCTTTGTTTGATTTTGGTGTGGTTTTTATCAGTAAGATTTATGACTTTGTGTTTGTGGGCCTCAGTCAGGCTTTACGACTTTGTTAGGCCTGCCTTTGTCTTGTATCTGAATACATGAGGCCCAACACTCCAGTGAAATAAATCAAGACAGCACGTTCATAAGTGTAAATGTACTGTATGCAATAATTAGAAGAGTTGAAAATGACGTGCTTTTGTCCATTAACTACATCCTTGATGATTGTTGGGCATATTACTATGACAGTGACTTGTTCCTTTTATATGCATGGAAAATGGGATTCTTGACAGAAATGGGATGCAGGTTCCATTAAATTACAGAGAATGTAAGTATTATTAATTATTTTCATCTACTGACACACAAATCATGGCTAGTATTAACAGTGATTGTATCGGCACAGTGATTGTATATGACTTCTACCAGTTGAATTTGATTTTGAAAATTGTAATTAATATACTGAAACACAAAAACATTAAACCAAAAGTACTTAAAATTAAATGAAAATGTTATCAAAATACATTTACATTTATGCATTTGGCAGATGCTTTTATCCAAAGCGGCTTACAGAGCCCTTATTACAGGGACAATTCCCCCAGAGCAACCTGGAGTTAAGTGCCTTAAAGACACAATGGTGGTGGCTGTGGGGATCGAACCGACAACCTTCTGCTTAACAGTTTAGCCCACTACTCCACCACCAATCCAATAAGGAAGTGTTCAAAAAATCATAGCCTACCAATTCCAAACATTTTACTCTATCCAGCTTCTTCCACCGCCCGTGTTGCAGTGACATAAAAATCACTGTATAACAACAGGTGGAAATTAGACCAGTGTGATGAGGAGGAGGGCGGGGCTGGACTGTTTGGATGGACACCTGGCGCTGAGTTACCACAATCAACCAGGAGAGGGATTAAGAGGAGCCGGAGATGCCAGTTCGGGGGAGAAAGGGATGTGCACACAGCTGCTAAACGTGTATTCTACCTTTTGGACTGGAAAGGTATCAGAATGAGAGAGCACATGGAGCTGTGTGTGCATTATGGATTTGTTATGCTGAAATGCAGTTTTATGTTGTGTTGAATTAAAAGTCTTTTGGTCGTAATCCCGGTTCCTGCTTTCTCCTTTACGATGAGCAAGAGACCTGTCTGCCACAACCATATATACAATTGTACTATCATTGAAAAATAAACCATGACCTACATATAGTTTAACACAAATCTCATAAGTTTTTGTTTAATAGAAAATGGCTACAAGTCTGATTGTCAGGGACATAATTTGATGTTTCACAATATTTGGACATTGAATTTATTACCACCTGCTGGTAGAATCTCCAAACTGCAAATCCAGGAACTGAGTTTAAACTTTACGCTGATTTATGAAGTGGTTTTCAAATGCCTATTTCTCAGGAAAATAGCTAATTGCACTTTGCTCCACTTCATTAACATTCAATACAATATATTAGCGCAAAAATAGCGCAAACACTCCCACCCACTTGCGCTTTGCGCTGGCATGATAACTGCAATTAGAATTAGCGCTATCACGAAAATTGGACAAGACATAGCGCATGGTCATTGTTCATTGCGCTTTGCACATTCATGAAAGTAGAGCCCATCACAGCTTAATTTTTTTGTTTCAGCATGATTATCTGTTTAGAAATGATGTGGTGTTAAAATCACTATGCAAATTAAAATGACAAATAATACAGTGGCAAAATAAACATAAACTGAGAAGAGAAATTCCAATGACCTGTGCATTTTCTGTGCAACACAAATTATAGAAATAGCGTCCACATGCTTCTGTATATGCTGAATTGGCAGATTCAGATAAAAAATACATCTCTACTAGTCCAACTATGTCTTGGAACAGAAGCACCATGAGCTCTTTGGTAATTCTTTTCTTCCTCACCTGTCTACTGGGGAATTATCTTTCCCCTCTGTCTCTCTTCAAGTTCTGAACTCATGGTCTTAGACAGCTAGTCAATACCTTTGGCTCAGCATACCAGTTCAAATTGACTTGGTTTTCAAGAAGACTCCATAAAGAGCCATCTGGGAATTTCTGTCACTTTAAATTCCCTCCTAAGGTATCTGTATCACCTCTGTTGAAATGAGTCTCCACCCACTGCATTCCAACACTTATCCCAAGAATCACACACTAGGGATTGTTGTGAGATTACAAGGCATATAATGTATATATAAACCAAAGTTTCCTCTAAGAAATTTAGGTGCCGGAACAACATGCCGGGAATGCTAAAGATTGCTGAACAAATTCTTCTCATTATAATAATGATAGAAATAAAAATGGCCATCCTGGTATTAGCCATATATTATTTTATTTTTTTTTTAAATCAACAGGGAAAATAGTGGGCAAAGTAAGAAAATAAAATAAAAAAAATGTCTAAAATATCTTTTAGTTTACAGAGAAATATTTAAATAACAAAAATTGTTAGGTAATGTCTAGGGCTGGGTGATATGAATAATTCTCATCTGACACAAGCAACTGTGTTTATCATATGTTATTATTGCATGTGCTTTCTCTGGAACATGCAAATGCGTGTGAGTATCAGGTCTCCTGTAACTTACAGGAGAGCGTAGAGCGGGATAACTTGCTCTAGTCAATAATTGTTTTTTATTAATTTTTTTTTATTGATTCTTACATGAAAAAAAGAAAAGAAAAACATATATACATGGAATCAACATTTAAACCCCTCCCCCTACAAAAACTCTAAATATTTACTCCATTTACCAACAAACAAATCCAAGTTACCCCTTATTCCAAATGACACCTCTTCAAAAGCATTCACACTCCCCATATCCGTGCACCACTCCCGAAATTGAGGTGCCCCAGCCGACCTCCAACCCCTCAAAATAATCTTCCTGCTATCATCACACTGGTCAGAACCCAATTCTCTGTGTCTAATGCCCACATCAATGACTACCCCATCGCCTAAAACACAGAGTCCGGGTCAAAACGAAACCAGAGTGCCCAACACATCACCAAAAAACATGGGCCACGTCCTTCGATTGGCATCACCAGCAGATGGGTGTGTCTTTAAGACCAAGCCTATACAATCTAGAGGGGGTACAATAAAATCTATGTAAAATCTTGAATTGCATAAGGTGCACCCTTGCATCTCTAGATGCAGACTTGACATTTTTAAGAATTCTAGCCCACACTCTCTCCTCCAATACCAAGTTTAAATCTTTCTCCCATAATCTCTTAATAGAAGTTAAAGCTCCATCCCCAGACTCTGAATTAGCAGGGAGTAATACAATGATGACTCATGACATTTTCCAAAGCAATAATCACCATTCAAATCAAAATCAAATCAAATCACTTTATTGTCACACTACTGTGTACACGAGTGCAACGAAAAACAGTGCATTCACGAGTGCACAGTACACAAGTGCATTCCTAGATTATCTAATGCTTTAGGGGGTGTATGCTACTCCCAAAAATACACAGTATTTTAGTACAGAGATACAGAGTACAGAGCTGTAAATACCTATAAAACAGAGATCTGGGAATCCCAAAATGTTGAACCAAATTTTCAAAAGATCTCAACCCTCCACTCTTATATAGGTCACTGAGTGTAGTAACCCCCCTCACAATTCACTCTGACCAGCAGAAAGGGGACTTATTAATACATAATTTTGGATTATGCCATATGCTCGAGGCAACATTTAAATAAATGTCAGAATTAAACACTCTGAACACTTTTGTCCATACCGAGTGCAAATGCTACACAACGGGTAGAACTTAACTTCTCCAATTAGTTTGATAGAAAGCCTTTGCAATGGAAAAATAGGGGCAATAATTTCCTGTTCAATACAAATCCAGGAAGAGGCTCTCTCAGATGGAAGCAACCAATGAGCCAAATGTCTGAGACTGAATGCAACTTATTGAAATGTGATTTGGGATGTTTACAATTCCAAATGACGAACTTTGCTATGATATCAAATTGCTTAAAATAAGAGAAGGGGACATCTAGAAGGAGAGATCGTAGCAGGTAGTTACATTTTGGAATACAAATCATTTTAATAACATTAACCTAAGGTCCAAATTAACCCTAACTAAATCTGACAAAATTCCTGGGAATAAAATGCCCAACTACTTAATGACCTATTTGGGCCACTGGAAGGTGCCCAGCTGAAAAGCTGTTACTGGGAAGTACGGTGTAATAACCAAAGATTTGGACTTGTACTTGTATTTGACACTGTACCCTGAGAACTTATAAAATAAATTAATATTTATTTAATAATTCTGTGTAAGGCATATATCTAATGGAGTTAACAAAATATAATCTGCGTAAAGCAAAATCTTAGTCGCCACACCTCCCTCCACCACCCTAGGAAAATTATCTTCCTTTCTTATCGTGGCTGATAATGGTTCCAGGGCAAGACAGAACAATAATGGGAAAAGAGGGCAACCCTGCCAGGTGCCGCTATCCAGAGTAAAGTAATCTGAAATTAATCAATTTGTTTGTACCGCCACTAACGTGTCTATAAATTAACTTAATCCATCCAATAAAAGTATTCCTGAACCTGTATATTTCCAAAATCTTAAAAAGATTATCCCATTCTACCATATCAACCGCCTTTTCGGCAACAACTGAGATGGCAGCAACCGGAGTCTGCTCATTCGCCACTGACCGCATGATATTGATGAAACACCTAATGTTATCGGAAGCACTGTGGCCCTGAATAAACCCAACCTGATCTATATGTATGAGATATCATATGTTTAATTGATTGATTAGCCAGAATTTTTGACATTATTTTAACATCTAGCTGAATCAGAGAAATTGGATCGTAACTCTTACACTCACTTGGAATTTGTCCTTTTTAAGGATCAGACTGATCCAGGCTTGTGTCATGGTTGGGGTAAGATTTCAAACCTTTAATGATTCCTTATAAACTTCAAGCAAAAGTGAAGCCAGTTCCATAGCATAAGATCTAAAAAAAATTCAGTGGCAAAGTTGTCTGGCCCTGGAGCCTTGCCTGTAGGCAAGCCCTTAATTATCTCACCCTTAATTATTTCCTAAAAGGTTATCTCAGAATCAAGAGAATCAACACCAGCTGATTTCACTGAGGGAATGGTAGAAAAGACTCTCTCTGTATTATATATCTGGCCAGAAGTTTTCATTCACCCCCCCCCCCCCCCCCCCCCCCCCAAAAAAAAAAAATAAAAAAAAGTATGACTGTCTTGCCATGAATAACCAAAACAACTCCTTCTGTTACAAAATAATATTATATCTGTATTTCAATTAGGTCAATTCTCTGAGGCCATCAGACTGTAACGTGGTGGTGGAGATCTTTTAGGAAAAAGAGGCTTAGGATCTAATCACAGCCTTTTAATGATAGCAAGGAAGAAAGTAATACAATAAACATGGAAGAATACAAATGAAGTAAATGTAGACATAAATGCTATAGCCTAACATAAGAACAAGAACTGATTATGAGTGAATGAAACAAGAGAATATATATACACACAGCTGTGGAAGATGGAGGGCAGGTGAGTGTAATCTAAAGGTACATTCTGGGAAGTGTAGTCCATGAACAAAGGGGGGAAACTAAACAGTCATTGAGCAGGGACAGGGTCACAGTTTGTTCCGGCCAGGGACAGGGTAGTTGGTTCTGGAGGCAGAGCCACAGGAGAAGCAGGGAATTGAGTTCCAGGAGGAGGATGCAGAGGTGGAGCAGTGAGAGCTGCAGGAGGAGCAGAGGTTTGTGTTTCAGGAGGAGGACCTGGATGTGGAGCGGGCGGAGCCACAGAAGGAGGAGTCTCTGGGAGAGCGGATGTAACCGCTGGAGGATGATTCTTTGTGAGAGCGGGAACAACCTCCATGGTCGTAAGCATGGATAGTGATGGAGGAACGACCTCCGTGGTCTTGGACACAGGCTGTGATAGGGGAATTGCCTCCTTGGTCATGGACACTGGCAGTGACTAGAAGTAGGAGCCCTCCTTTTCCACATTCCTTTCCAGATGGCCATGAGCACAGCTGTGGGAGACTCAGTAGGCAGAGAGGTGTGAGGGTCTAGAAGGGTGGAGCCATGGGAGGCTTGATGGAGGAAGGCTCCAAGGACACTAAGGCTGGGGAGAAAGTGGTCTCCGTTGATGGGAGCTCGGAGGCCACTGGAACCATAGCGGCACCAACCGAAAATGCCTCTAGGGCTGAAACTGGCTATGGAGTGGATGAGGCTTGCAACGCTGGCTCATTGGAGGTGGCAGGCATGGGCATTGGCTCCTTGGACATGGAAGGCATGGGCATTGGCTCACTGGCCATGTTAGGTGTGGAAGGCTTGGAGCAAGGAGCTGTGGAAATGCTTAGAGCAAGGAGTTGGGGAAGACATGGGGTGAGGTGCTGTGGAAGGCCTGGAAGAAGGAGCCGTGGAAGGCCAGGAGGAAGGAGCCATGGCAGGCCAGGAGGAAGGAGCCAAGGAAGTGATGGCCACCCGGGGGGCATTCACAGTAGGGGGAGAATGAATGTCCTCTTCCCTTACAGTGAAAAGTGAGACACATAATCTGAGAGCCAAATCCACATACACACATAAAGTCCTGTGAGGATCAGCCTGGGGCATCCGTGCCCTTAATGCTTCATTTAGGATGGCTCTAAAAAATGACAGAGCGTGGACATCATAGTGCATCAAATTTGAAAACTCTATGAAGTCACAGACATGATCATCCGTATTCCACAAAACAAATAATGTGCAGATTCATCCACAAACTGTCCCGAAGGAGTGTTATTACACAAAACAAACTGTCGTAACCTCATCATGGTGGAGGGAACGAGAAGTTTGTCGATGTTGTGACACTACACAACAGCTGAACTGTGTTATGTGAACTGCTGATGCAGGTGCAAGCAGGACACTGCGTGCATAATAGCAGGTGCATCAGACTCCACATAACCTCCCCCAATGCCACAAAAGAAGGGGGGTTGGGGGTGACATAACTAGCAGTTGGTACCTGAAAGAACACAGGATGAAACCGGCTCATCCCAGAGATTGTAAAATCTTGCAAAGGTATTGGGTGTTGCAAAGCCCGCTGCTCTGCTAGAGAGGTGCCACTGGTCAGTGCCCATGAGGACGCTACACTCCTTGTAGAGTGTGCTCGAACCTGCAAGGGGGCGGGCATGGCCTGGGTCTGGTAGGCCAATGCAGTGGTGTCCACGATCCAGTGAGCAAGCCTCTGTTTAGAGACAGCGTACCCTTTCCGCTGTCCACCAAAGCAGACAAAGAGCTGATCAGAGCATCTAAAGCTTTGTGTGCAATCCAAGTAGGTGCGCAAAGCACAAACTGGACACAGCAACGACAGGTCTGGGTCTGCCTCCTCCCGGGGCAGTGCTTGCAGGTTCCCAACCTGATCCCTGAAGGGGGCCATGGGAACATTGGGCACATAGCCCGGTTGTGATCTCAGGATCACGTGATAATCCGATGAGGGGAAGAGGTATGGCCTGGGAGGATTCAGCCTCCGGGCACCTCTGAATAATCTGATGATCAGGTCGTGTTTCCCTAGGGACTTACCATCCACTGCGTCGTGGTGTGCAGCTATAGTGGATACGTATACCTTCAAGTTGGAGGGGGACAGCCGCCCCTCTAGCCTCTCCTACAGGAAGGAAAGCATTGACCCAGCTGCGCTTCTCTGATGGTCTTCGGCTCAGGAAGAACACCAATTCACGAATAAACGCCACTTCAGGGTATAAAGCTGCCTGGTAAAGGGAGCTCTGGCTTGAGTGATCATGTCTACGACTGCTGGTGGTAGGCTACTTAGATCTTCTATGTCCCATCCAAGGGCCAGACATTGAGGTTCCAGAGATCTGGGCACGGTTGCCAGATTGTGTCCCGTCCCAGAGAAAGAAGGTCCTTCCTCAGAGGAATCTGTCAGGGTGATGCTGTCACGAGGAGCGTGAAGTCTGTGATTCAATTCTAGGTGGGCCAGTATGGGGCCACGAGGGTGATTTGTTCCTCGTCCTCCCTGACTTTGCACAGGGTCTGTACAAGAAGGCTCACTGGGGGGAATGCATATTTGCTTAGCCCTGGGGCCAACTGTTTGCCAGCGTGTCTGTCCCGAGGGGGGCTCCCGTAAGGGAATACCAGAGCGGGCAGTAGGAGGATTCCCAGGATGCAAACAGGTCTACCTGTCCTTTGCCAAATTGACTCCAAATCACCTGGACCACCTCGGGGTGGAGTCTCCACTTTCCAATGAGCATTGCGTGCCACGACAGCATATCCGCTGTGGTGTTGAGGCTGCCTGGGATATGAGTGGCCCGCAGCAACCTCAGCCACGGCTGACTCCAGAGGAGGGATGGCGGGTGAGTTGCGACATCCAACGAGAGCGTACGCCGCCTTGATGATTTATATATGCTACTGTTGCTGTGTTGTCAGACCAGACAAACACATGCTTGCCCTGGATCAATGGCGATAGCCTCTGCAGGGCGAGTAGTACAGCCAGCAACTCTAGGCAGTTGATGTGTCAACCCAGTCGCGGTCCTGACCAGGAACCAGCGGCTGCGTGCCCATTGCAAACGGTGTCCCAGCCCAGTATGGAGGCGTCTTTGGTGAACACAACACGTCCGGACACTTGCTGTAGGGCAACTCTTGCCCTTAGAAACACAAGGTCTGTCCAATGGCTGAATAAGTGGTGGCAGAGCAGCGTGATAGCTATGCGAAATGTGCTGCAGCTTCATGCCCATCTTGGGACTCAAGCTGTACTGAGGGGGAGCTCAAAGCACTTACTTTGCTCTGTGAAACCGGCATAGACAGTGATTGAGGAGGAGGGCTCCTTGGTCAGCTTCCTGCAGGGGGCTCTACGCTGGGGCTGAGAACTGGGATGGGTTGAGGCGGAGCCGCCTGGGCTTTCGCCACCGCAGGGGGACTCCCTCGGCGAGCAGACAGGGTGCAGGATCTTGAGCCGTGCCAGGGCAAGATATGCTGGATGGCCTCCGTCTGCTTCTTCACCACCGAGAACTGCTGGGCGAAGTCCTCAATGGTGTCGTCGAAAAGTCCAATCTGGGAGATGGGTGCGTTCTAGAAAGGCGGACTTTGTTGGCATCCCTCATCTCGACCAGATGCAGCCACAGGTGGCATTCCTGGACCACCAAGATGGACATCGCCTGCCTGAGGGCTCACGCTGTGGCCTCCTGCAGCACATTGGGATCAGGGCTACCCACATGCAGTAGTATTCAGTTAGCTCGGCTCCAAAGAAAATTTTTTAATGGAATTGCATTCCAGCTCCTTTTATAACCTCAACCTAATAACTGCCCACAAGAAAAGGAATACATTCCCAATTCGGTACGCACACACCTGATTCAATGGGTACACACCTCCCCCAGCTCTGGACATCCGGGGATACAGGGCACTGTCAGAATAGTACAAAATAAGCTCTGTTGGCCCACTCTACTTGCTGACGTCTCTGCATTTGCGAGCAGCTGTGATAGCTAAAACCCCTACTGATTCCTCAACACCCTTAGTCCCATTTCGGATTTAACTTCATTTCTGATCTGCCAACTTCTCAGGGTAACACCACTATAATGGTAGTCATTGACCACTTCTCCAAAACATACCCTCTCATTCCACACAACATTGTAAACATTTTGCATGATAGCCCTGGGACAACAACTGCCTCAGCCAATCAAAATGTGTGATGTCATCACCCAAAGCCCTGCTCCCCTGCCGATTACTGCAAAAAAAAGGGAGAAAAATGGCGTGTGTTACAAGGTGATGCATCAAAGTTTTCAGATTTTCTTATTAATTTACACTACTCTGCTACTACTGTTTTATTATTATGATGATAAATAAATGCATATTTGCATTTTAGATTAGTATTTTTCCACCATGGAAGTAAGGTAACATTAGTTTGCATAGGTGAGTTAAGAGTTAGCCAGGATGCTACCAGCCAAAACTGATGAGCATTGCTAAATTTCTGGCTCAAACCTAAACAATCTGAAAACAATATTTAGATGTTGATGGTTTCTTAAAGTATGCCTAGCTAAAAAAAAACAAAGAAAACATGACCAAGCTAGCAAGCCACCAAGCCAATACTAAACAACATTTCAATTATGCACTAGCAAAATATCTAGCCTTAGCTAACAAAGCATAAACTTTCCTCTGTTATTGATGTTGGTGGAGCTTAGGGTAGTGCTACATTCTGCAAGTCTATGGGCAATGCTGTAGGCAACAAGCAACTGCGTGTTAGAGCTAGGGTCAAAAATCTAACCAATATGCTGAGACCTCAAGTCATTATTGATTTATTCTGTTACATGATGTTGTCTTCACACCATCATATGAATGTTGACCAAGTCATCACTGATTTATTCTCTGTTACATAATGTTGTAATCAGACCATCATATACATGTTGACCACAAGTCATTATAGCTTGATTTGATGGTCCTCAGAACATCATATCAATGTTGACCTCAGGTCATCAATGCATTATTCTCTGTTACACGATGTTGCCCTCAAACCATCATATCAATGTTGACCTCATGACATCAATACTTTATTCTCTGTTACACAATGTTGTCCTCAGACATCATATCAATGTGGACCTCAGGTCATCGCTGCTTTATTCTCTCTTAAGTCAAGTCAAGTTAATTTTATTTGTATAGCGCCTTTCACAACACACATCGTTTCAAAGCAGCTTTACAGAAGTTCAGCATTAACAGACGATAAAAATGTAATGTCTATAAAGTCGATAAATCATCATCCTTGTGCAGGGCTCCAAACTGCGACTAAAAATGGTCGCATTTATGACCAAATAAATTTATTTGCGAGTGTAATTTCTGTCAAGGTCGCCATTGGCGACAGTAAAAATTTACTCCCTTTGATTTTAAAATTTGCATTACATTTCCCGAAATACATTACAAAAGTTTATATCAAAAGAAATAGCGGAGAAAACGGAGTTCATTGCAGGAACTAACCATTTAAAAAAAAAGAGACTGTGAGAAAACACGGTGACAGTAACGAGCATAAAAAATGCACGTGATCACATAATTGCGAAGAATGCTCCACAGACTACACTGTTAGCACGTGCAGTTTTTCTTGCATGCGAGCTGCGGGACGAAAAGGAATGGAAAATATTTGGCGCCTGTTTTTCCCCCTATAGGAGCAAGTGGCTCCTTAATTGATTTTTTTGTTTGGAGCCTTGTTGTGGAATTAGGTAAGATATGATTCTTTATAGTGTTTAAAAATAATTAAATAATAATTGTATTAATAACCCCAGTGAGCAAGCCGAAGGCGACTGTGGCAAGGAACACAAAACTCCATAAGATGATGGTTAATGGAGAAAAATAACCTTGGGAGAAACCAGACTCACTGTGGGGGGCCAGTTCCCCTCTGGCTAACATCATGAATAATGTAAATAAGAATTATTTATAGTTAAAAAACATGATTTAAAAAATTATTAAACGTATTAAGTGCTAAGGGTCAGTATTTAGACAGTGATTGTGTTTGAACTGCAAGATTAGTGACCAGTGTCTTTGAAGTCCATCCTTGATTAAATTCCAGAAGTTCACTTAGATGCAATTGTCCTTGTTTGGCTGATAAAGGCTTTTGTTGGCAATAATTAGTCTATGTATCCCATTTCAAGATCGTAGTCCATGGTGATGGGGCATCTGAAGTCTCCGTGAGAGGCTGGATACAAACTGGAGCTGACGAACGCTATTTACCTCGGGACTGGCGTCCCGAGATAACAGCAGAAAAGCAGATGGGAAATAATTAGCATAGCTGATGTTCATAATATTAATGCATTATAACTGATTCAGCAGTATTATAAAAAGTAAGCATTATGTGAATGCTTGGTTAAAGAGATGTGTCTTTAATCTAGTTTTAAACTGGGACAGCGAGTCTGAGCCTCGAACAATATCAGGAAGGCTATTCCAGAGTTTAGGAGCTAAATGTGAGAACGCCCTCCCTCCATTAGTGGACTTAGATATCCTAGGTATGACCAGAAGCCTCGAATTTAGTGATCTTAAAGAGCGCGATGGATTGTATGGCGATAGAAGATCCGTCAAATACACCGGAGCTAAACCATTTAAGGCTTTATAGGTCAGTAGTAATACTTTGTAATTGATTCGGTACTTAATTGGTAGCCAGTGTAGAGATGTTAAAATCGGTGTTATATGATCATATTTTCTTGACCTAGTAAGAACTCTAGCGGCTGCATTTTGGACTAACTGTAGCTTGTTTGTTGAGGATGCAGGGCAACCAGCTAATAAAGCATTACAGTAATCTAGTCTCGAGGTCATGAATGCATGAACTAACTTTTCTGCATCAGAAACAGATAGCATGTTACGTAGCTTAGCAATGTTTCTAAGGTGGAAAAAGGCTGTTCTCGTAACAGATGAAATATGATTTTCGAAAGTCAAGTTGCGGTCTAGTATAACACCCAGGTCTTTTACTGTAGTGGATAATGTAACAGGACATCCTTCTAAATTAAAGTTGTATTGTAAGGGATTTTGTGGGTAGTTTTTTGGACCAATAAGTAATACCTCCGTTTTATCGGAATTTAATAACAGGAAATTACGCGTCATCCAGCATTTTATATCTTTAAGACACTCTGTCAAGTTAGATAAGTTAGTGTTTTCATCTGGTCGTGATGAGATATATAATTGAGTGTCATCAGCATAACAGTGGAAATTAATTCCATGTTTTCTTATAATTTTACCAAGTGGCAGCATATATATTGAGAATAATAGAGGGCCTAACACAGATCCTTGTGGCACTCCATAGTCTACTGACGTTATCTTCGATTTTTCCCCATTTAAACAGACAAAATGGTAACGGTCTAATAAGTACGATCTAAACCAGCTTAATGCCTGTCCCTGAACACCAGTGTAGTTTTGTAGTCGATCCAAGAGTATTTTATGATCTATAGTGTCGAACGCAGCGCTAAGATCGAGTAGAACTAATATTGAGATGCAGCCTTGGTCAGAAGCTAAAAGTAAATCATTTGTAATTTTAACTAGCGCAGTTTCTGTGCTATGATGCGGTCTGAATCCTGACTGAAATTTTTCATAGATATCATTTTCTTGCAAGAAAGAGCACAATTGAGCGGACACAACTTTTTCTAATATTTTAGACATAAATGGAAGATTTGAGATGGGTCTGTAATTTGCTAGGTTATTTGGATCTAATTGTGGTTTCTTAATGAGAGGTTTTATAACTGCCAGCTTAAATATTCTTGGAACATGACCTAAAAATAAAGACGAGTTAATAATATTGAGAAGAGGCTCTTCCACTACAGGTAACATTTCTTTCAGTAGTTTAGTGGGTATTGGAACTAGTAAACATGTTGTTGTTGTTTTAGATGCAATGATAAGTTTATTTAGCTCTTCCTGTCCTATAGTTGTAAAGCGGTGTAGTTGTTCTTGAGGGGCGATAATTGAGGGTGAGTCATAAGACACCATAAAAGATTGTACATTAACAGTTGTGTTTACAATTGTGTTTCTGATGTTTTCTATATTCTCAGTGAAGAAATTCATAAAATCATTACTACTAAACTGTAACGGAATATTTTGCTCAGATGATCTCTGTTTATTTGTTAGTCTAGCCACGGTGTTAAATAAGAACCTTGGATTATTTTGGTTATTTTCTATTAGTATGCGGAGGTGCTCAGCCCTGGCTGTTTTTAGAGCCTTTTTGTAACGTGACATACTGTCTTTCCATGCGATTCTAAAGACCTCCTAAATTAGTTTGTTTCCATTTACGCTCCAAGTTATGAGTTTCTCTTTTGATAGCATGCGTAGCACTGTTGTACCATGGTGCTCTAGTTTTTTCTCTAAACTTTTTTAATCTAATTGGTGCAACAATTTCTAATGTACCAGAGAAAATGGTGCTCAAACTGCTAGTCATTTCCTCTAGTTCATCTGTTTGTTTGGGTTCACTGAGCAGCTGAGATAGATCAGGTAGGATATTTGAGAATCTATATATTGAGGTTGGAAGGATTGTTCTACTTGGTCGATAACGTGGCGCAATATGACAGATTTCAGTGGTACGTAGTATGCAAGTTACCATGTAATGATCAGTGACATCATCATTTTGCGGTATAATATCTATATCGGTTGGCTTGGTTCCATATGATATAATTAAATCTAGCGTATGATTTAGGCGATGAGTGGGACCACTGACGTTTTGCGTGACCCCGAAGGAGTTTAACAAATCTGTAAACGCAGCCCCTAACGCATCATTTGTGTTATCTACGTGTATGTTAAAGTCTCCAACAATTATTGCTTTATCGACATTGACCAATAGATCTGATAGAAAGTCTGCAAACTCTTTTAGGAAATCAGCGTAAGGCCTTGGAGGTCTATATACGGTAGCCAAGGCTAGAGATAATAGGGATTTTTTTCTTACATCTGAGAGTGTAACATTTAGCACAAGTAATTCAAATGAATTAAACCTGTGACCTATTTTCTGAGTAACATTAAGAATATCTCTATAGATTGTTGCAACACCGCCGCCACGACCAATCAGACAGGGCTCATGCTTATAACAGTATCCTGGCGGAGTAGACTCATTTAGACCGAAATAATCATTTGGTTTAAGCCAGGTTTCAGTAAGGCCTTACACTATGTTGTCCTCAGACCATACTATCAATGTTGACCTCAGGTCATCGCTGCTTTAATCTCTGTTAGACAATGTTGTCCTCAGACCATCATATCAATGCTGAGGTCAAGTCATCACTGCTTTATTCTCTGTTGCACGATGTTGTCCTCAGACCATCCTATCAATATTGACCTCAGGTCATCACTGCTTTAATCTATTTTACACAATGTAATTTAAACCATGACTTGTATTACACATAGATAACTAATAATGGCATTACATGTATGCTTTTTAGCCAGAGGGGAACTTGGTTTCCCCCAAGGTTATTTTTCTACATTAACTAAATCTTTTAGAGTTCTGTGTTCCTTGCCAAAGTCACCTTTTTCATGCTCACTGGGGGTTTAAGACATATAATTTTATAAATATACAGTACTGTGCAAAAGTTTTAAGCACTTGTGAAAAATGTTGCATAAATAGTTTTCATTTATCAAGTTTTAATTTATCAATTAACATCATACAAAGTCCAGTTAACAAAAATAAAAAGCTAAATCAATATTTGGTTTGACCACCTTTGCTTTCAAAACAGCACCAATTTCATAGATACACCTGGACACAGCAGTTCTTGGTTGTTGGCAAATATGATGTTCCAAGCTTCTTAGAGAATTCTCCACATATCTTCTATCTATTTACGCTGTCTAAAATGCTTCTGCTTCTACATGTAATCACAGGCAGACTCAATGTTCAGAGGGGAGCTCTGTGGGGGTCATGCCATCTGTTGCAGTGCTCCCTGTTTTTCTATTCAAATCTTTTCTATTTACATAAGGAATATTTGGGAATTTATATTGACAACACTAAAGCTTAAGATATAAATAACTGTTTTAAGACTAAATGTTTCTGAAACCTATTATGTGCCTAAGACTTTTGCACAAAACTATACTGATATATATATATATATATATATATCTATATATATATATATATCCTCTCTCTCTCTCGAGACTGAGAGATTGATGATAAATTCACCAAGTAAACTCAAAAGACAAATAATACAATAAAATTGTATTGTGAAAATAAATGTAAAAAAAAAGCATCATTGCAACAATCACAGCGAACGAGGGGCAGAGAGGACTGCCCAAGGGAGAAGCGGGTTCACCAGTAGGGGGACCGTACCAAGGAAAATACACACAGGGGGATTAATCAAAGAAGGCGAACACTGTGGAGCACCTATTCCATTACAGAGTAATTAGTACCCGTAGTGGGTCTGGTCAGGAATTCCTCCACTGAATTCGCAGACCAGAGGGCAAGGGAGGAAAATACATCCTTGGAGCACGAGTTTAGTGGACTCTCCTGGGAGAAACAGCACACTCCATCACCAGCCGGGTCGTCCTCAATCCCGTGGGAAAAAGGAGCAATGCTGGGGGTGGCTGGAGTGGCGTTTCCTTTAAGAAAGGAAAGCTGCGACCGCAATGATGCCATGGTCAGTTTCTCGCAATGAGTACATACACATCCACAAACGCTACCTCTGTGTTCGCGACCCAGACACACAAGGCAGCGCCTATGGCCGCCAGAAGTGGAGAGATAGCTGCCGCATCCAGGAACAACGCAAAGTCGGAAGGGCATCTTGGTAAAGACACCTCTTTTTTGTCTCTTGAATATAATACTCTTTTAGAGGAGTGTTTGCTCTTTTAGAAGACTGTCGAAGCGCCCAGGTGCGTGGACTGCACTGGCGTGCAGACGAGGGAGAAAGCCTCTGGCAATGCACCATAGATCCAACAGGAAACTCTCTAGAAATGAAGTGAAACAGAGCAAGGCTTCAGCTTGCTGAACACACACAACCGCTCGGCTCCGAAGAAAGAATCTGACTGAACAGAGGCACATCCCGCCTTTTATAACCATATGTCCGGAGGCGGGACATGCAAATTCTATTCGCCAATTTGGCATTGGCCTTTTACATATTCAGAGTTGTCCAAGGCTCCCGAAAGAAGCCCCTTGTGTAACTACAATTGAAACAATATCGAGTTAGTGACAGAAGGGGAACATGAATCCCACAGTCTTAAGGACAAACATGTATTTTTAATAAAAAATAATGCAGAAGACGGTTTCATATTATTAACAGAAATATCTATAGCCAATAATCACACACCAGTGTATGATGCATTGGCAAATTAGTTTGTTAAGCTGAATTTTAAGGGTTCCTGACACGAGGAATCAAATTTTCCTTGATCTTTTCACATATAAGAGGTAATTGTAATTTAAAAACATACGTTTCAGAACTGAAAACTTCCTTGTTAATAGAAAAAGAGTATTTATTTAAACCATGCTCCAAAAACAGGCCACTTAGAATTGTGGAATTTATGACGTCACAAGGACCAAATACATTTGCATATAACTGTCTTTTCAGCAAGTTATTGCCGCCTATTTTTCGCCATTGCACCCCCTGGCCCTGCCCACTGGTATTCACTGCTCAGTTACACAGGTGAAGAGGAGAGAGATGGGCCCTGTCATGGGATATTCACCTACACCAGGGGTCGGCAACCTTTTTACCATGGAGTGCCATTTTTTTATCTTCCTAGTTAATAACAAAAATATGGTGCAAAGTAAACAAGTTCATATTAATAAAAAAAACACACACATTACTAATGTCTTAATTTAGGAAGAGGTCAGAGATCAATATTTGGTGGAATAACCCTGATTTCAATCCCAGATTTCATGTGTCTTTGCACGATTTTCCAACAGTCTTTCACATTGCTGAGTTTATGCCACTCCTGGCACAAAGATTCAAGCAGGAATTCATCAGACACTGGAATGGAATATCGCATATTGCAGCAGCATTTTGGGGCCCTCTTCAGCCTGTCATGACCCCTTCAGCTTGTCGCAGCCCATTCGCCCTGTTTCTCGGCCGGTCCACTGCAAAAAGTTCAGGTTCTCCCTATGGACAGTCCGCCCCTGTGTAGAGATACTGATTTAAGAAGCATTTGGAGTGGTCTCTTAATTTTTTTTCCAGAGCTGTATATACTGTATATACAGTATATGTGATTTTGCAGAGTTTGAGTCCACTTGTGAAAATGTTTCTATTTTGCATTTTTCTAATTTAATAGTTAATTTTTTTTATTACAAATTATTTTATCAGCATAACAGTTTGAGTGAAATCTCATTGATTATGATATAATCATGATCCTGCATGTGAATTTTCACAGAGCATCTTAAATTATTTAATGAAAGAAAACCTGTCCTTTTGTAATAAATAAGTTACAGTTAATGTCACAATTTTGCTTATTTGATTACTGATCATGAAATTTTGTGCAATCTTAAATATTTCTTATATTATGTCATACTAAATTTTCTAAATCACTCAGAGGGATAATTACTAACATGCAAGCAACAGTGAGAATGGAGCTGGCTATTTTACTTGTATGATGTTTTTCGAACCTGCAATCATATCTACATCTTGATGTAATCCTTCCTCATGATCATGCAGCATGTTTTCATCAGCTGAATGAGAGGCTAAACACTATTAAAGTGTGACAAGACTCACGCTGCCTGTGCAAGCCATTTGCGCATTACAACCTGATCAACTATTTAGCCATTTTCAGCTAATCGCACCTACAAAATCCTAAAAATCCTTACACAGGACACCTTCATGTGCCTATCTGGATTTTAAATGGCTGAGCCATGGGGGTGGTGGGTATTGGTGTTTAGGGGTGTGCAGTCTTGTAAATTTTGTCGGGGGGCAGGTGGCAAACTGTTTAACACTTTGAAAACCCCTGGTGTAGGGTTTCTGTGGGACTCTAAATAAACACAAACATGCTGCGATCAGTGGTTTCTCACAATATATTGTGCTCTCTGAGCGAAGAACCATCAAGCCCAAAAACACGGACGTGGCATCATTTGGAAATAAATAAGACCCAAAACCAGCAACCCACGACTACCCATATGATTAGCAAATTTATGAAGAAAACAAGAACAAAGTTGCTTATAATACAACTTTGAATCAGCTAGGTGTTACGCAATACTATTAAATCTAAACATCAGCAAAATGGGAAGGTAAAATAAAAAGATACATTCAACTTTGATACGAAATCAAATGATTTTGTATTTAATAACCCACAACCCAGGAAAAAACACGCATCATAAAGAAATGAAGAATTAACAACACAAACTGCGTAATTTCTCCCGGTGCTCCAATTGCCAATCCAGGCCTGGAATTGTGTTCCAGTGACGTCAGGGAATGCTAATGGAGAGTTTGCTGCTGGTATATTACAACTCTTCTATATGTAAATGTTGCATGTCTACAAATATACCAAGAGATTCGCTCTGCCTTGTCATTGTAGTTAGTTAATGGATGAAATGGCCCAGCTTGTTCATCTTATTCACAAACAACATGCTTAATTTGACTAACTTGTCCTTGAATTACAAGTCTTGATCAGTGCCTCCACTCCATTCATTCATTGGCTCTGGGACGTATTCGTTCAGTAAACTTGTCCAGTCATTGATATTCTGCTTTGCATTGTGTACTATAAGGCTATAGGATAAATGTCTGATTTGCTGGAGCTATAGTCAGTCTTTCACAGCAGTGGTTTACTAAGGACTTAGAAGAACTTACAGATTTGTTGAATGTGTTCACTTAAATTATTTGTTCAATAACACAAAGCCATTCACACCTGAAACACCACTAATTGACAAAATGTGTGATGTGATGTTGTGACACACAGTGATTGATTTCCTATTCAGCAAAGGCACTGTCCATTTATATCTGTCTGTTCCAATCCCAACACAGCTTCCAGATGTGTTAATTGTTTCTCATTTGTGTGTAATGGATGGCATGCTTGCTTAATGAGGGAAGCACTCCTGGACTGATTCTATATAACAGGAGATTGTGCCGAAAAAAGCTCAAATCAAAACATGGAACATTTCCAGTCACATGCCCGTTTTAATTTGTTTTTTGGTGAATTAGAGAAAAATAGCCAAGCCTTGAATCACTTTGAAATTTCTTTAATCACAGTTGTTTTGAATTAAGCATGGCCATGTCTAAATGAGTAATAGAGATCTATTGATATCAATAGATATTTGTTGAGCTGTGTGAAATTGTTATTTGCTAAAATGTTTTCAACAGACAACACACCATCTGACAAAGAGGATTTAAATATCACTTTGAAAATTTGCTGTCTCCACATTTGTTCTCAAAACATGATACATTCATACAGTGTCGATCATGGTTTCTTTGTTTGGTGAAACAGTATGCCTCGCTTGCAACTCTGTAGGAGGTCTATAACATTTTTTCTTTTCTTTTTCGACAGATTGTTTTAATAGTCACTTTTATTCTTGTTACACTATCTTGTTCTTGGGTAGATGTCGAAGCATTCTTTTCTTTTATAGCATTGCAGTGTACATTTTGAAAGGTTTTCCTTGGAGTTACTTCTAGAAGTGAAACAGCAACCTTGATTTCCAGTGCTGGAAAGTAATTAACTAAAAGCAACCACATTTCTAATAGTTCACCCAAAAAATATAATTCGGTCATTTATGTATTTATCCTTATTTTGTTCCAAACCCCTTTGACTTATTTTCTTCCATTGAACACAAAATGAGATGGTAAGCAGTGTGTTGGTCTCTGTCACCATTCACTTTCATTGCATAATTTTCTTCTGTCTGTCTAACATCTCTTGTTGTGTTGCACAGAAGAATGTCATGTGAGTGGTCTCAAGAGCCCAGATCAAACATCTCTGTAGAGACCTGAAAATGACTGTCCACCGACAGTCCCCATCCAACCTGACAGAGCTTGAGTGGAACAAATCACCAAATCCAGTTGTGCAAAGCCTGTCGCATCATACCCCAACATACTTGAGGCTGTAATCGCTGCCAAAGGTGCTTCAACTAAGTACTTAAATAAGTTAAGGGTCTGAATACTTATGTATATGTGAATACATGAAAATGTTGTCATCAATTATGGTGTAGTGTTGCAGTGATGTTTGACCTTTTGAAAGTGTCTCCCATCTCCATACATGATCTCTGGAGATCCACCAGAGTGACTATCGGGTTATTTGTCACCTCTCTTACCAAGGCCCTTCTCACTTGGTTGCTCTGTTTTGGCCAGCTCTAGGAAAAGTCCTGGTTGTTCCAAACTTCTTTCATTTAAGAATTTTTGAGGCCACTGTGGTCTTGGGAAAGTTTAATGCTGCTATTTTTTGTAGCCTTCCCCAGATCTGTTTCATGACACAATCCTGTTTCTGAGCTCCATAAAATCATCATAACCTTCTGGTTCCCTACACCCCGATATGGGGGGAACAAGGCGACGTGCCAAGCATGGGAGCAAGCCACGCCAGCCGCGCCTTTTCTCTCTCGCATAGAGCTAAAGCATCTGGGGCCATCTTAACACTATCACATGCATCGGGGAAGGCGTTCTTTCCCAATTCCTATTCTTTCAGCGGGGAAATGAATGGATGGACCCTGCAGAGACCACACCTGCCCAGGCTGGGGGAGGTAAAGAGTGGTAAAATACATAAAAGTCACAAACATATTGGACAGCTGACGCTGGATTTCTCCCTCTGCGCCATCCAAATTGAGTCCCCAGTCCGCAGGCCAGTCAAAGGTTTCAGCTTGACCACGTAAGTGTCTTTTAATATCTGCAGAGGATTTTGAATTTTTTGACATTGACTTCAAAGAGCAAATATGTAGCAGGGTGTTTCCAATCTCACCAGACTATAACACAAAATGTATTAAAAACTAAGTGCGCAGAGGCGTTTTTTAAAGTTTTAAATATGGTAGATGCTAATGTTAATACATGCTTATAAAATTTGCAGCATTTTATACATTTAAGTAATTGCTTAAACCACTCAAAACATATTATGCATTTAACACTTGCTTGAACATTCACAGTAACTCATGGTTAAATCACTCAAAGAATTTTATGCATTATTACATATACTTTCACATATATCACATACTACACTTATTCATCAAACTGGAAAATTATCTGGGCTATAAGTCATTAAAAAAGAAATTATTAATTCTAATTTACTTGCCCAGTTCTCACATGTATACCAAATGTGGTCGAACTCCACACATGCAATTCATATGCATCCTTCAAAAATAACCCATAACAAACACTCAGAAATGTTATATTTACCCAAAGAATTCTCAAGCAATGAATATAAGTCTGCACAACGTTTGTTTTCATGTCTCTAAAACGAGAGAGTGTTGGAAAGCAGGTATTGCAAAACTCTGGTGTCACAAAACTCTGTTCTTAAAGGGCCATGTCCAATTTATGACTAGACGACTTACATGAAATTTCTTCACTTGGCTACACTTTTTTTATTGTTATATTATGTATTAATGTATCTGGTCCTTTTAATTATGTTACCGTAATTGAGATTATTTTTGCTTTTGTGCCAGATAAATAACTGAGTGTAAAAATGTATTATATCAAGTGATATTGTTAGTAATTTGCAATTTCTGACCAATTTAAGCTTTCGTGTAGTTAGCAACTTACTGTGAGTAGTAGGTGTTAAATGGGTAGCTTGACTCTAGTCTACTTACTTTACGTTCTAAGTAGTTTGAAGTATAGAAATATATTTTTTTAGTAGCTTCCCCGGCTCTGTTTTACTTGGATCCTAAGATCTAATGTGTTTGACCACAAATGTGTTCTAAATGGCTTCAACCAAACAATGCATTTTACCATTGCTTCTTAATATTGGCATCCAAATATTTACTCTTTCACATTTAGTCATGCATTTCAGAGCCACATACTGTACTCATGTTTGCTATATTTATTTAGCATAGATAAGAAGATAATTTTTCTTGAGCAAATCATGTTGTTTTGTCTAGTTTATCCTAAACCAGCTCAATGTGATTTATCGTTGTGGCCTGTTAATGTACTCTCTCTCAAGTGAGTTGCTTCAATGATGTGGTAACCTTTGAAACAATGAAGTGTGAAGTATTTAGTAGCACTGCCTGCTGCAGTTGTGCAATATTGATACTCATTTTTCATCTGGGCATGTTGAATGACCTCTGTAAGGGACACTACAGACAATAATTAGTAATAAATAAAATTGATTGGATACTGTGTGGAAATATCCAGACAACCTTGATTAAAGGGATAATTCACCTAAAATTAAAATTCTCTCATCATTTACTCACCCTCGAGCCATCCCAAATGTGTATGTTTTTCTTTCTTCTGCAGAACACAAACAAAGATTTTTGAAGAATATCTCAGTCTTCACAATACAAGTGAATGGTGACCTGAACTTAGAATGTCCAAAAGACAGTATAAAATTAAACTATTACTGCAGTGGATAAATCCGTATGTTCTAAATGAATATGATAGGTATGGAAAAGATACAGATCAAAAATTAAATCCCTTTTTACATGTAAATCTACACTTTCACTTCCACATTCTGGTGTGGAAGTGACTTTCACTTTCACATATTAATACGCATCTGGGATGGCATGCGGTTTAGTAAATGAGGAGAGAATTAAAATTTTTGGGTGAACTATACCTTTAAAGCTATGGTGGTGATACATAAATTATGTTAAAGGATGGATGAGGTTGAATAAACTTTGGGAATGAGACGTTGTGTCCCTCCTGCCACAATGTTGTGCTACCCTCTGAAATGTCCAGGACCTCGTCTCAGCTACTCAGCACAAAACCTGAATGAATCCTGCATTCCAGCTCTCTTTTATACCCATATGTCCAGGGGAGAGGCATGCAAATTCCACTCGCCAAATTTCATTGGCCTTTTCACAAAGATTTGAAGGTGTTTTAGGGCTCCCAAGAATGACTCCTAGTGTCAATACATCGACACAACGTCACGTTCCCTCCATCAGGGAACAGAGTTTACGAGAGTAACCGAGACGTTTTCTATGATATGACCCATTTACCTTAGCTTTAAAAGATAAAAAAGCAATATAGGCCTACTGAAATGCTATTTCCACTTCTTTTGAATTAATGCTGATAGTGAAAAGATGTATTTTACATTGTGTAGTTTGATTAAATATGATTGTAAATTTTGTATATAAAATAAATAAATAAATAATAGTTGTATTTGAGAGAAGGGACACTTGGGCTCTTTTCATGGAGGCTTGTTTTTCCTGGATGGCATCCAAATGCAGCTTCATTATGCTATCATATAGGCCAATGTTTTCACAATTTCAAGGAAGTTGCCTTGGTTGGCACTTGAGCTTGACACATCATCTTCTCTAAAAGCTTGCCCCTGTCATGCCAGGATTTCCTTTTTCCATTTATGTTGTCTTTCTCTCTCTTGTGTTGCATTCCCCTGAATGTCTAATAAAAAGCAGCTTGTAGAGCTTTTGGAGTATATGTTCCATCTCAACATACTCATCATATGGGCCTCTGTGCTGGCATGCTCTTTAATTTTTCCAATGCCACTCCTCCATGTATCTATGCCTACTGTCTTCCAGGCTGTTTTGTTCTTGAATTTTTCGTCTTTACAAAAAATGCTAAAACAGTACATGGCATAATATTTTGGTGAATACTACAACCATGGGCGATCCGTGTACCATCTCCTCAGGAAAGACCGCCCATCTATGGTTTTTGGGAATGTCATAACAGGCTGGCAAGGTCCGACTTTCTCACACATTTCAATATAGCTGTCACTATAATTAATATTAAATGTCTGCATGTGGGCAGGATCTGTAGGACAATTCAAAACCACTAGTTTTGAGATTACATGCTCTTTTCTGTAGCAGTTCCATGCTGGATTTCTTCTTTTGTTTCTTCTGGAGGTAACTCTCTTGCAGGGGCTCCTGTTCCATCACATCCTCCTGATCCACACTAGAAGTTCCATACTGATTTTCTTCTTTTGCTTCTTCTAATAACTCTCCTGCAGTAGCTCCTGTATCTTGTTCACCAGCAAATTCTTGCACATCAACTATGGCTTCTCTTTCTAAATCTGAATCACTACTTCCTTCCTTTTCTTCTTCCCTGCTACTAACTGGCCTGGTCCATGAAATAAGTGAGCTGCTACCCTTGGCTGCCTGCTGTCGCCCCCGCCCCCGCTCCTTTTTCTTATTTCTTTCTTTACGGGGCATTCCACTGCAACCTCCAAGTGATCAAAATCCATGTAAGTACAAAAACAGTTTTGATCTTTAAAACTGTCATGATTTATATAGTATAGGTCACTAGAGGGAAGCAATGCAATTTTGTTTAAAGTATATGTCTACATGGTATACAAAATTGTATTAACATATTATGATACAACCATGAATGAATTTTAAAGATTACTTAATTTGTTAATATGTTTTAATTATTCTTTTTGTTACATAGGCTACTATTGTATTGTTTGCTAAACGTGTTTATGCATGTCATGGATAGAGGGGAAATAGAACAATGAGTCAAGTATTTTGCCGAAATTAATTTAAATAATTATGTCCAACACAATTCCTGTCAAAATTGGAGATTCTAAAAAACTATAGCTTACCATTACTATAGCCTTTCCAACCCAAATCCATAGCATGTATCCTACCTGGCTAAAACTTTGATCCAGTGGAGGAACAGGGATGTTGATGGTCTCTTGAAGGTCACCTATTCACTGCTCTACACTATTCCTAAAATAAGACAGCAATAAGAAAATTAATAAAATATTGTGAAAAGTACAATTGCTATACCATTGTAGTGTATCCTATCTGATGTCATTTCATTATCAATTTCCCCAAATAAATTGATGATTTGATGATTCAGAGCATCTCGCTTCCAACAAACTCAGAAACAATGCTACAATATATCCGAACTGCTGAAATTACGGTACCCTACTGCAGTTATATTCATATATTTTGATAATTTCTTTCATGTATATTTGTGCAGCTATAAGCATCCAGCAACATCATCAGAAATAGCCCCTAATTTTATGAATGGGACTACTAGACTATAAAGCTAGTAGCTCCAGCAATTCGATCTATTTCTGTGTTCATACAGTAACTAAATCATAAATGCAAATTTCAGTTTAACACTATTAATGTATCAACTAGCTAGTAAATTATTTTCAGTCAAAAACCTTCTGATTTTATTTATCTCTGTTATCTGTCAGTTGCAACTCACTCACCAGAGCTGATGACGATTACATATTGGCCTGAGTATTGCTAGCTAACATACCAGAAAACCTTGTAAATGTACTATTTTCCATTAGTAATCCTACCTTTGCTATACATTACAATGAAGTACAGAGTTTAAACGATACAAAAAGTGTTAAAATGTACATTTGAACCCACAACATATTTTCTTTCAGGGCTTATTGAAAAAAATTCACGGCCATGATTCTTGTATGTCACCACATATTATGTTGACATGGCTTGTTAGCAAATAGAAACTACCAATGGCTGGTTCCCTGTCCGTGAAATGTCATCCAACTCCCGGTTGAAGGGATGGTGTTGACCGAATCAGGGGATGAGTGATGCAGAAACTCCACTCTGTCTCATGTGCACAGGCCTGGTTTTGGATATCGGGCACGAGATTCGTACGGGCTTGCTGACAGGGAAAAAGAACTGGTGAGCTCTGCAAGCAACAGCAATAGAAAGCCAAGTCTGCAAATTGCATGGATGGACTTGGCAATTCAGTTACATTTAGAACAATGACTTGCGGCAAGTGGGTAAAAAAAAAAACCCAAAAAGGGCACTTTGGTGTGTAAGGGCAAAAAGGGCATGTGCTCTGCACAGGTTGAGCCTTACCTGTGCACGTGCCTGCCCCTGTTTGTTCTCTCTCACTGAAATTCACGGACTGAGCAGCATCGCGGTCTATGTCCAACTCAGGCTGGTGTTTCAAATTGTCATGCCTGTTTCGTCAGTTCCTTTGTGTGCCTGCTCATTTCCACCCCCACATGGTATGAGCTCTGTCATCTGGAACTGATATCTGTATGTGATCAATATTCATGATAGTAAGAATGACAAACAATCTGCATAATTCTACACAATTGTAGGTAAAAGTGGACCTGCAGCTGATTAGCAAAACTATTTCAACACAATAACATTAGCTAGCAGGTATGTGTTTTTAATGTTTACTGTAGAACAGAAACCTTATTTTGACCAGATAAGTAATTAACACTAGAGGACACATGAATGCCTCTATCTATTTTTTGCCATGGCTTTGTCGTTCTTTTTATCCAGCACACTTAACCAAAGGCTGTTTCACTAACAGGTTAGCTTGAATTTTTGACCTATTGAGAGGTATTTCTGTTTATTAACAATACAGTTTCCCTGCTTGGAAGAGCATCAGTCAGGCCTTGCATGCAGAGAGGAGTGAAATGCACATATGTTCAGGCGGCAATGCAGAACAGAACAGCTGTATTATATCAAATAAATGGGATTTGTTTGCATCCTTGTTGCTCAAGTCTTTGAATACAAGGGAGATACAAAAAGAAACAGATGTTCTGTTTAACCTCTGTCTTTAATTTTTTTTTATTATGCATTAACAAAAAGTAGCTCAAAGTGCTTTACCAACAAATGGAAACTGAAATTAATGTACACACAGATAGGGGGGAAAGCTGCAGCAGGAGAACATAACAGAATCTAAACAGTATGCCTATGAATCTGTTTATGTCTTTTAAATGTCTGTCTTTTTAATGTTAAATTTGTATTATGGCATTACCAGATATTTAGGTCCAAAACAATGCAAGTGGGTGAATTCAAATGCTTCTAGCTACACTAACTAAATTGCATGTGTTGTTGCACTCCTGAACAGCTGCTAAGTTTATGACACTTTTGAGTACTAATGTTTTTTCTGTCACAGTAATGCCAGAATGCATTTTAAGAATGCATGTTAAGCTTGTGATGTGTTGCAAAGGATTCACATCTATGTTTGCATCTTTGCATAGAGTATTAAAGTTTTCTCTTAAGTTATTGTTTGTAAAATAAAAACATAATTCAGTTAAATACCCTTGCTGCCAAGTAATTTGTAATTTTGAAGATAAGTAACAAAGAAATTTTTAATCTGTCCCAGATGTACTATCTATTTAAAAGAAACCAATGTCAAATGCATGGGAACATTGTTGTTACAGAATCCAAAGAATAATTTTTATTATTTAATTCATATATTAAAAACATTTAAAACTGTGTAAGTTTTATACAGTATTCAATTTACCTTTAGGCAGATACTTCATTATTTATGCATTGCTAGAATTCTTATTTATAAAATATGTTACGGTTCATAATTTCCTCAGGTTAATTTTGTTGCATATCAGTTGATTTTAATGCCTTATAATTTATTTTTGATGTGTTATAATAGTGATTTTCCCATTAGTTCACTGAAGCTTCACAAATATTTAGCACTTCCCAAGTGCACTGTCTCCATGGAAACATACCAAAGGCATTTTTGTTTTTCATTCTCACTAGTGATTTGAGAAAATGGTCTTCAATGGACATCAGATGGCTGTTTTTCTGATTGGACATGCCCATTAAAAAAAAGTGTGTGAGTGGAGGCCATAGGGTTTGAATGAATTAAAAACCACAGCTCTGATTCCACAAGACACCCATCACACATGCACACTGTAATAAAATTGTTTCCAGATAAATGGCAGAAGAAGGAAAAAAATACTACACAGAATATAATAAATAGAATTATAATTTGTAATAATTTATTTATTGATAAATTGTTTTCTGATGCAATTTACGTTTTCCATAAAATAAGTTAAAAATAATAAGACAAGAGGAACTTTTGTTATTTTTTGTCCGTAGATCTTCTGATTTTTTTATAAGTACATGCATGCTGTGATTATATTGTAATCGACCAAAATTTGGAATATACAAATCGTTACTTATATTGACTACCCCTAAGTATACACTTTTCACTTTTTCCATGGGATGAAAGCATATAGTGACCAGGGCATACCAAGCTCCAAAAGGACAAAAAAGCACAATAAAAGTGTTCATGCACTATAAGTCTTCTGAAGTCATATAGGTTTGTGTGAGGAACAGGGTAAACATTTAATCATAATTAACTAAAACTTTGTGCTTTCTGCTGAAGCTCTCAAATCTCACATATTCAAACTTGATGAATCAAGACATGCCACAATATTAAGTTTGAATATGCACCAGTGTCAAAACTTTGACTGTCCCGCATAGATCAAACAGTTGGCAAAATTTGTTTGCTCATACAGTACATTGATGCAATTACAGTAATAAGCTTTCCCTTAGGGCCCTAAACATAATATGACATGATATAAACATGATATTCTCTTATAAAAACATTTATTTGTGAGAGTTTTTGCAGAACTGGAGATGTCAGAATAAACACCTTGGCAATGGCACAGTACAATACTAATCTTACCATTTGTGCCATTGATTGGTATAGCAGAATTAGTAAAAGTAGTATGTGTAAAAGTATGCCATTGCGAACTCAGCCCACGAAACACATTTCACCGTTTGTATTTTTGAGAAAATAACGTTTATGCCTAGTTTTTGAAAAAAAAAAAAAAAAAATTTAAGTAATTGAAATAAGGCCATATCAAGTCAAGTCAAGTGGTTTTTATTGTCGTTTCAACCATATACAGTTAGTACAGTACACAGTGAAACGAGACAACGTTCCTCCAGGACCATGGTGCTACATAAAACAACATAGGACAAACACAGAACCACATGAGACTACACAGACTAAATAACATACCTATATAAAGTGCACGTGCAAACGTGTGCAAAAAGTATGGGACAGTACAATAAATTACTAACAATAAACAGGACAATAGACACACAGGGTTTCCGCAGGGCATTAAAAGTCATTAAATGGATTATGCGAAAATTAAGGCCTTAAATAGCATTAAAAAGCATTTAATGTTATTCCTACAGGACTTAAACCTAACCCTAGTTTTGAAAAAATAATATTACCAATTTATTTTGAATATAGCCTTCACAATTAATAACTTTGATTTGCTGTCGCAAAATATGTACATTGGTGTGATATACACGCAGATCCAGTTTGGTAATTGCCTCCGGCCGGTGCTAAGTTGACGTAACGCCGAATGTTTGGACAGCGGAACGTAAATTTAGTAAAGTTGCAAAGAAATGGGTAAGTGCAAATTCCAGAAAAAGTGGCTAGAAGACAAAGAATTTAGGACATGGTTGCTTACATGGTTGGTTGTCAACATGGATCCGTTAAATCTCATGTGCAGTCCGATTGCCACAAATCGGCTGTAAAAGGCAGACAGCAATTAACTATCTCAAGTTACTCTGCCGATACCGACAAAGTAACATCTTTAGCAACTACTCCTACCACCACAACTGCTGCGGAGCCACTACCGAAGGGAAATCGATCGACCTTTGAGTAGCGTTTGGTTCAAACGCGACGCTGCAGGCAGAGGTGCAGGCAGACGTTTCAAACACCAGATCGTGCAGAACCACTCATACGCATCAAATGAAGGGGTTTCTGAGTTGTTCCAGGGAACGTTTCCTGATTCGCAAATAGCCAAATGTTTCACATGTGGAAAGGACAAAACCAGCTACATTTTAAAATGTGGACTTTCCCCATACTTAAAAAATAAACTGATTTCTGTGATTAAAAATGCAGGACAATTGTGAACTACTGGCTTCTGTAGCTTCAGCCAAGACCATATGCAGGATCTACCTTGATGAAGAGAGAGGGTGCCATGCGTGGACTTAAGAGAAAAGCTTTGGAAGATGAGCTGGAAGAACTGAAATAGAAAAGGGAGGTGTTGATGTAGATGTGCACCAGCCTTCAGAATGATGTCAATCAACTAGCTGAGCAGGCCAAAAACAAATCTAACACACTCATGGCTCAAACGATTACAAAATCTAATACTATGAGGAGATACAAGGACAAATGCAATGAATTGAAAAATGTTGAGTCAGAGTTGGAACTAAAAGTGAGCGAACTAAGGCACATGGATTAATTCTCTTATTTACACAAAGTTAAAACTGTGTAATTTCTATAGCACTTGAATTTTGCATACATTAAGTTCCAGCCTTAAAAAGTTCAGAGTTTTTCCTTCACTGTCCAGACTGATAGAATTTGTGGTTATAGTTGAAGGAGGTCACGTGTATTCGATTTACAATTTACACAAACAGAAACATAATGGCTTTTTTCCAGTCATGGCCTGATTTTTAAGCTGTCTCCTGAGCCATTTCTAATTCAGTTCAAAATGATACAGTTTATTTAAATTATGTAGATTGTCTCAGATATCCAAGATTATCATCATTGCATCATTGTCATATTGAATGGTTACAATTGGGACCTGGGCTTTTTAAAAATGTATCGTTTGTATATGTATATGTGTGTGTGTATATATGTTTATATACACACACACTCATACACACTTTTATATATATATATATATATATATATATATATATATATATATATATATATATATATATATATATATATATATATATATATATATATACACACACATATATACATACATATATATACAGTATATATATATATATATATATATATATATATATATATATATATATATATATATATATATACTTGGTTAGTCATGGGTCGTGTATGGCATTAAAAATGTTAAAAATGGCATTAAAAAAGGCATTAAAAAGCATTAAATTAGATTTCATGATACTTGCAGAAACCCTGGACACAGTAAGAAACAGTGCAGCGCCGACCAGTACACAGTAGAGCAAAAGATGACAGTTTCTAAAAATGCCAAAACATAACATACTATGAGATAGTGTTCTATGGACATAGCAGTTATTGAGGTAGCAGCCAGTTATAAAGTGACAACAATTAAAGTGCAAATCAGGACACGTGTGTGTGTGTGTGTGTGTGTGTGTGTGTGTGTGTGTGTGTGTTTGTGTGTGTCAAACCAGTCTCTGAGTATTGAGGAGTCTGATGGCTTGGGTGAAGAAGCTGTTACACAGTCTGGCCGTGAGGGCCCGAATGCTTTGTACCTCTTGCCAGATGGCAGGAGGGTGAAGAGTTTGTGTGAGGGGTGTGTGGGATCGTCCACAATACTGGTGGCTTTGTGGATGCAGTGTTTTTTGTAAATGTCTTTGATTGCGGTAAGAGAGATCCTGATGGTCTTCTCAGCTGTCCTCACTATCCTCTGCAGGGCTTTGCGGTCCAAAACGGTGCAAGTCCCAAACCAGGCAGTGATGCAGCTGCTAAGGATGCTCTCAATAGTCCCTCTATAAAATGTAGTAAAGATGGGGGGTGGGAGATGTGCTTTCCTCAGCCTTCGAAGAAAGTATAGATGCTGCTGGGCTTTCTTGGTAATATAGCTGGTGTTGAGGGACCAGGTGAGGTTCTCCGCCAGGTGAACACCAAGGATTTTGGTGCTCTTGTCGATCTCCACAGAGGAGCCGTCGATGTTCAGGGGAGAGTGGTCACTCTGTGCTCTCCTAAAGTCAACAACCATCTCTTTTGTTTTATCGACATTCAGAGACAGGTTGTTGGCTCTACACCAGTCGTTAGCCACTGCACCTCCTCTCTGTATGCTGATGCGTCGTTCTTGCTGATAAGACCCACCACGATTTTGTCACCGGTGAACTTGATGATGTGATTCGAGCTGTGCATTGCTGCACAGTCGTGAGTCAGCAGAGTGAACAGCAGTGGACTGAGCACACAGCCCTGGGCACACATCCCATATAACACATACTCAACATTTGTCCACAAGACTTTTGAGAACTGGATCTTGTAGCCTAGAGTTTTTGCTACAAAATTATGTGAAAACCAAACCGCCAGCGCATCTGTTGACCCCAGAGGGTTAAAGCTTGTGCAGCTGCTTAGGAGCAACTACATCAACTGAACCATGTGGCTGCTCTCAAATCGATTTCATGGTACTTTGATGGCATACGTCACTATGTCACAGTGGTGGCGCTGTCAGAAGTCGGACAAAATTTCTAACTGACATGCACTGCTTTAAGTCAGACACATTGGTCTGCACAGCACTGCATCAAGTCGAACAAACCTTGAAGGTCTCGATTCAACTCCTCCCTGACTGCAACCAGCAAAACTCGCCGATCAATTAGGTAAGATGCAGATCAAAAGTGTGTTCGACTTGATCTACATCTCCATTCACTGACTGACAAGATTTGCCAGTTGAAATCAGAGGAGGAGTTAAAAAAAGAGCCGTCAAGCCAGACACTTTAGTGCTTCACATTGTATGCCTACATCAGTCACAGCAGATCACTTAATGTTTGTTGTCTTTATTGCAGACAAAGTGGAATTCATATGGACAGATATTTGAATTTTACATTAGGGTTAGGTAAGTACTAATAACCAGAAACATTATTCATTTGAAAAGGTTATGTGGTGCTTAATATAGTGCCTGCTGTGTGTACAAGAAGAAAATAAAAGCTTATATTATTATAATAACATTAAAGGCAACTGTAATCATGATATTACTATGATAAACATTATATAACATGATATAAACATGTACTTTTAAAAGAACATGGATTTGTGGGAGTTTAGTGGAACTGAAGGTGTCAGAATAACCCCCTTATTTCTGCCATAGACTGATAAAGCAGAAGTAGTAAGAGTTCTATGTGAAGTATGTCATTGTGAGCTCATACCATAAAAACACATCACAGTGCTCACATTGCGAGTCTGGCCAGTCTCAAATAAGTTATGTTGAGCTTCTTTCAGAGCTTGCATAGCCACTTTGAAGCAACTGCATCGGCTGAACCGGATGGCTGCTCTTTAATCACTATCGCAGTATTTTGATGGCATACGTCATTGTGATCCACGTGTTTAACATATAACTAGCATAAATACTATTTCAATTATGTTGTGGTTTATGCTGCGTTAATGTCCTCCTGGGAAGTTTTTTTTATGAGGTCAGAAGTCATAACTGAAAAAATAGTCCCATTTTGCAATTTCCTGTAAGACTATTTACGTAGTTTAATGCTTTTAATTGATGCATTGATGCTTTATCTAATTTTCTATACTATATACTGATGCTAAATGTTGTTTTGTTTCACAAGCCTGTCACATCATAAACCAAATGCAGTAAAATGAGAAACCGAGTCTCATTTTACTGCATACTTTATTCTTCATCATTGGTTTACAATCTTATATGTACAGTCATAATCCACAAATATGTCCAATACCAATTTGTTTTATTCTTGCCCTGATTGTAACTTTAATTGTAACGCCACCAACTCTGAAAAATTGGGCTCCAAGAAAATCCTATAGTAATTACAACTTTATGTTGACGTTTGTTTGTGCTCATCTTGTAAATATGATTGACATGGCATAAATGCACCATTAAGTCATATTTTTTACTTCGTTTTGATACAGCAGATGAGTAGTACATTTAATTGCTGACTGAATTGGTCATAGTAGTTCTTGAGTTAACTCCTAGACTCCAGCATGGCACCAAAATTTAACTAAGTTGACATTATAAAGACATGGAGTTGGGTTAATTTGACTCAGACTAGCAAGCAGCCTTTGGGTATCATCAATCAATAATGGGTATTATTAGCTGTGCCTTCATTTGTTTGATTTGCCTGTATTTTTGATACTTGAGTAAATTTATTACTTCTACTCTTTGGTCCCTGTCTGTTTTCTGTTTGCATTTGTTTGTTGTGTGTATGTGTAATTGGCTGTGTCTGCATTTGTCTTAGCCATGTTCTTCCCTCACCCCACCTCCTCATTACCCTCATCACTCTCTCTCATTTAGTCCTTATCTTGTTTATTGCCTTCACCTGTGCCTCATGTGCTTTGCCTCTATATATTGTGCCTTATTCCCTCTTGTATTTGTCAGATAGTTTTGTGAGTTTTTTTTAGTAGTCAGTCTGTTCCTGTATTGTTCCTGTGTCAGGTCGGTCCTAGTTATTATCATCTTTACTCTTTATTATGGTTTGATTTGTTTTCTCTCCCTCGTGAGTCTGTCCAGTTCCCCATTGTCATCGACAAATCTGTCCAGTTCTCTGAGGCTGATGACGAGCCTGCCCAGTTCCCCATAGTTGTAGACAGTATGTCCAGTCTCCTGAGACCATTGATGAGCCTGTCCAGTCCCCTGTGGCCATTGACGATTCTGTCTAGTTACTAGTGTTCACCATTCAGTCTGCCCAGCCTCCAAAGACCAGCTTGCTCTGTCTGCTGCAGACCGGAGGCGGTGGAGCTCACTGCTATTTTCACCCACAAGAGGAGGAAGAGGAGCGGGGTTTCCACGCATCAGGATCTACTACAGCACTCCAGCGCCTGCAGCTGTCCAGTCTGATCCCTGTCCTGCGGCCCCCCATGTCCTGTCAGACCCCTGTCCAATGGCCGCCCACGTCTGGTCAATCACTGCCCAGGACCATCCACGTTCTGCCAGAACCCTGTCCAGTGGCTGCCCCCTTACAGTCTGAACCCTGCCCCATGGCCATCTACGTCCAGTCTAACCCTGTCCAGTTCTCGTGGTCACCAACACCCTGTCTGACCCTGTTCAATTTCCAGCAACTGACCTCACCATCTGCTCTGCAGCTGTCACAAACCACACCCTCAGCTCAGTTGAGGTGTCTGTGTGTGACAGGCTCATGTTTGTCCAGCACTCTGGGTCCCTGCCAAGTCCGTCCAGTCCTTCGGGGTCCCTGCTAGGTCTGCCTTGTCCTGTGCTGCCTCTTGCCTCACCCAGCAGCTGCAACGGACCTCATCAGCCCAGCAGCTGCCACAGACCTCCCCTGTTCCCCAGTGTCCTCCTCTAATCCATCTGACCTCTGCCCAGGAGCCACCACCAATACCATCTTCCCAGCGGCTGAGAATTTTCCGGTGCTGAAGTCAACTGCTTGGTCCTTGTCTCCTGGTCCATCCAGGCCTCTGGGTCCTCTTCTGGTTCTGCCGTGGCCTTCTGGTCCACCTACAACCAGGCCCAGACCATCCCCTTGGTCTGTCATCAGTCCCTTGGCCTGGCTCATTCCTTTCCCCTGGCTTCCAAAACCCACCCCCTCCTCGATCTGCTTTCAGCCCTCCTGGTCCTTGTTATTCTCGTTTGTTTGTTTGTATTGTTTCTCTCCCTCATGAGTTTTGTGTTGCCTGTTTTGTTTTAATAAAATATATTTTATTTTTCACTCATAATTAATTTGATGTGAATTTAAATTGGGTCCTCATTTTTGACAGATTCCATGACATCTTTACATAAGCATGAAAAATGGATACTTTATATAACACTGTTACTAACTGATCGGAATTATGGTATTTCCGTATCTGACTTCTGAACAGGCCTAATTTTCCATTGACTCCCATTTAAAAAATGTCTGACTGTAAACACGCCTTAAGCTTTCAAGCAACATTTACCAAATTCGGTATAAACCTTCAGGCAGGTCTGACTCTGGTTGCTATGATGTTTTAAACTTATCACGCTTCCAAAAATCCCCAAACAATTCCATTAAGATTCAATTATGGAATGTTGTGAATTCAAACTGCAACTGTCTAAAATTCATACGTAAACATACCTACACAAGCAGAAATTGTTCAATTACTGAGATAAACTCAGAGTGTAATGGTCAACTAGCGTATTACGACTCAAATCACCGTTCACAGATACCATACAAAATAATGTTGAGAGTCAAAAACTGACACCTTGTCACAAAATTGTCCATGTCTTCTCTTATAAAGTAATACATTCCAAAGGATTGTTTATTGTAAAATACAACCCCAATTCCCAAAAAATTGTGACAGTATGAAAAGTGCTAATAAAAACAAAAAGGAGGGATTTGTAAAATATATCCACCCTTTGCTATATTGAAAGCACTACAAATAAAAATTATCTGATGTGAATTTCATTGTTTTTGTTTTGGTTTTTTTTGCAATTTAAGACTAACAACAGTTTGACTAGTTGAAATATCAAGGAAATGTGAAACAGGTGAGGCTATTGTGTCATAGTACTGTATACTGTATAAGGAGCCTCCAAAAACAGCCTTGTCCTTCAAGAGCAAAGATCGTTCAAGACTTGTCAATTTGTCAAGAGATGCTTCAGCAAATAATCCAACATTTTAGAAACAATGTTCCCCAAAGACAAATTGGAAGGATTTTGGGCATTTCACCCTCTACAGTGCCCAATACAGTCAAAAGATTAAAAGAATCTGGACAAATCTCGATGTGTAAAGGGCAAGACGAAAACCACTTCTGAATGCATGTGATTTCTGATCTGTCAGATGTTGAGTCTGTCTTAAAAAACACCATTCATCTGTAATGGATAACATGAACATCGGCTTAGGATTACTTTATTAAACCGCTGCTTCCACAGATGCAAGTTAAGACTTTACTATGCAAAGCAGAAACCCTACGTCAACACTGTCAAGAAGCGCTGCCGACTTATCTGGTCTCTGTCTCATCTTAGATGAAAAGTAGAACAGTGGTACTGTGTTTTTTGGTCCGAAGAGTCCACATTTCAAAAAAGTTTTTGAAAAACACAGCCATTGTGTTATCCGGGCAAAAGAGGAAAAGGAACATCCAAGCTGTTATTTGCATTAGGTCCAAAAGTCAGTGTCTGTATGGGCCAGGGGTGTGTCAGTGCTCATAGCATGGGTAACTCGCACATCTGTGAGAACACCATGAATGCAGACAGATATGTAAAAAACATATATGCGTCTAGAACTGTCTTTTCCAGGGACATCCCTGAATTTTCCAGCAGGACAACTACAAACCACATACTGCCCAGATTTCAAGTGCATGGCTGTGTGAGCAGAGAGTGTGGGTGCTAGTTTGGCCTGCATGCTGTCCTGACCTGTCTCCAATTGAGAATGTGTGGCACATTATGAAGCACACCATACGGAAATGAAGACCGCAAACAATTGTGCAGCTAAAAACTTGAATGGGGGAAAATTCCACTTTCTAAACTGAACAAACTTGTAGCTTTAGTTCACAAATGCTTAATAAGTGTTATTAGAACAAATGGGGATGTTTCACTGTGGAAAACACTCGACAGTCCCAACTTTTTTGGAGCTTGTTGCAATCATCTGATTTAAAATGACTGTACATTTACAACAAAATAAGGACATTCACAAGTTAAAACATCATATAATGTGTAGTTGTATTGCTTTCAATATAGTAAAGAGTAAGTATAATATACAAATCACCATTTGTTTTTATTAGCATTTTTCATACTGTCCCAATTTCAGAATTGGGGTTGTATGTTGAAGATTAGCAGATCTGTAAATTCAATAAGTGATGAGCTGTTTCCTCACAAAAGCAGTTTATATAGCACGCTGTAGCATCTCCTCCATAGACATCCATTAAAAAAATGGCCTCTTGTCTCTTTATCAGTGTACTGCATATAGAGTGTCTATGGGACTGCCGCTATGTTAATTAGAAGGGTTCTGACACAAGGCCTTTCATTTGCTTTAAGCTGTTCTCTCTCTCAGTCTCTCTCTCTCAATCTTTATTGATCTCTATCTTACACTTTCTCTCGGACAGAATTTGCATGTCCTGCCCCCGGACATATGGGTATAAAGGGAGGGAAATGCGTCTGTTTTATTCCGAAATTTTCTTTGGAGCCGACTGGTGTGAGCAGCAAGCTGCGAGTCCCAATTGGTTTCCTCTTCATCTCTGGCATCAGCGTATGCTGTTGGGTCTACGGCACATATCAGCAGCTTTCTCCTTCTCTGCACAGCAGTGCAGCTTTGCTCCTGGGTGCTTCGACAGCACAGATTAAAAGAGAAATTTTCCTAAAAGAATATTTTTCTCTAAAAGAGCAATACACAGCGGCGTTGAACGTCCTTTTCAGGACGCGTCTTGATAAAGATGCCTTTCCGCCCCTGTGTAGTTCCTGGATGCGGTTGAGTACTCTCTGCGCTCCTGACTGTCACAGACGTTGCCTCATGTGTCTGGGCCGCAATCACACCGAGGCAGCGTTTGTGGATTGTTCGTGTTCTCACTGCAAGAATCTTACCATGGCAACGTTGCGGTTGCGGCTTTCCTTCCTAAAAAGGAATGCCACTCCAGCCGCCCCCTCTGTCGCTCCTTCTTCCCACAGGATTAAGGACGACCCGGCTGGCGATTTGGGGATGGCAGCGGACTCGGTTTCACCTGGTACGTCCCATGAACCACCTGCCTCCAGCACACTCGTCCGGGCTCGAGGCAACAGTGGCTCGCCCCACGGCCAGCCTGCCTGTCCTCTTGAGCCCCCTGAGCTGGATGAGCTCGCCGCTGCATCAGAGAGTGGTCTGGCATCTGACACGGAAGACTCGATTGGGCTGCCACCTTCGGGTCAGCACGCCCAGTCTGAGGCTGCCGCCCAGATGTCTGACATGCTTGCCCGGGCCGCCGTCATCGTGGAGCTGGACTAGAAACCTCCGTCCTCCCCATAGCCTTTGCGGCTGGATGATTGGTTCCTTGGGTCTGCGTGCCACTCACAGCCGCACCCAGAAGTGCATGATGAGCTGACGAGTTCATGGAGGGCACCTTCACCGCCCGTCATCATGCCTCTCGCTCATCCACTCTAACTACCCTCGACGGCGGAGCGGTCATGATAGAAAGACGCGATAGAGCCTGTCCCTCCAACCGAGATTAAGAAGGGTTTCTACAGCCCTTGCTTCATCGTACCCAAGAAAGTCGCCGTTTTACGACCAATCTTGGACTTGCGAGAGGTTGGAGGGGAGGCTGTCCCCCTCCACCTTGAAGATGTATGTAGCCGCTATCGCAGCCCACCATGATGCAGTAGACGGCAAGTCTATGGGTAAGCACGACTTAGTTATCAGGTTCCTAAGAGGCGCCCAGAGATTGCATCCATCCTGGCCAAGCCTGTTCCCCTCCTGGGATCTCTCAGTGGTCCTCTCGGGCCTTCAGAGATCCCCCTTCGAGCCGCTAGAATCAGTTGAACTCCATGCCCTCTCCCTGAAGACGGCCCTCCTGATCATGGTCGCCTCCATCAAGAGGGTCGGGGACCTGCAAGCGTTTTCTGTCAGCAACACCTGCCTGGATTTCGGTCCAGCAGACACTCATGTGATCCTAAGACCACGAACGGGCTACGTGCCCAAGGTTCCTACGACTCCCTTCAGAGACCAGGTATTGAACCTGCAAGCGCTGCCCTGGGAGGAGGCAGACCCAACCCCTTTGTTGCTGTGTCCAGTACATGCTTTGCATATCTATTTGGACTGCACACAGAGATTTAGACGTTCTGAGCAGCTCTTTGTCTGGTGGACAGCAGAAAGGGAACGCTGTTTCCAAACTGGATGGTTAATGCCATAGCATGGGCCTAGCATGGGCCCATCACACCCATGCCATGCCCGCCCCCTTGCGGGTTTGAGCACACTCGATGAGAAGTGTGGCGTCCTCGTGAGCACTGGCCAAAAGGCGCCTCCCTAGCAGACATATGCAGAGCAGCGGGTTGGGCAACACCCAATACCTTTACAAGATTTTACAATCTCAGGGTTGAGTCGGTTTATTCCCGTGTTTTCTCAGGTCTGAGCCGGTAGAACTCGGTAACGTGGTGACAGCTGACCTGGATTACCGCTTGCACCTAGTGCCTTTTCCCCTCTGCTGAGGTAATACCGTGCGCTCTTACCCCAGGAGATCCCACTAACTCGGCTCCCTGGATGACTCCTCCCTAGCCCTCTGGTCCGCGAATTCAGTGGAGGAATTCGCCAACCAAGACCAATGCGTGTACTCAATTTACCCTGTACTGGAATAGGTGCTCAGCAGGACGGGCTCCTGAGTGGACTTATCCCCCTGTGTGTATTTTCCGCGGTATGGTCCCCTTGCGAGCGGACCCACGTCTCCCTTGGGCAGTCCTCATGGACCACCGGTCGCCGTGTTTGTAGCAACTCCTCCCTCCCAATGAGGTTGGATTTACCACCACGCCATTCTCCACATGTGACATTAAATTCCATGTGATGTATTTCACCACTCTTTACCTCCCCCAGTCTGGGCAGGTGTGGTCTCCGCAGGGTTTTTCCCCCCTGAAAGAATAGGAAAACTTGGAAAGAACGCCTTCCCTGTTGCGTGTGATAGCGTTAAGATGCCAGTCGCTTTAACTCTATGCAAGAATCATAGAGAGAGAAAAGGTGCGGCTGGCGCGGCTTGCTGCCATGCTTGGCACGTCGCCTTGTTCCCCCTATCAGGGTGTAGAGGTTACAGGGAATGGAGGTTACAACAGTAACCTAGACGTATAGTATTGCCAAAGCATTTGGTTAAGTATATGCAAAATGTTTTAAATATGGCTGTCTATTTAACTTGTTAATTCAGTGTGATTAATTATATAAAAAATAACAAACTGAACTTCCACCTGTTTTATCCAGGGGGTAGTAAGCAAAACTTCAGCTGTTTGGGCAATGCGCTCATACAGAGCACAAACCACAATCACCTACAGCAGACACCACAAGATTGAGAACACATTCCTGCGTTCAAACACAGCTTGATGGTGTGCAAATATAAACGCATGGATCTCAAGGTGTGTTTTTCTAAGTTTGACAGCGACCTAAAAACGGTACGTTTATGATGCGACATAACTGAGATGCTCCAAAAGCATCTGAAGCCCCAAGTATGATGCAGGAGTACATTGTACATCTGTAGACAAGCCATCATAATAAATCTATCTTCGACTTATTGATGAATTCAATGGAAAAATGGATTGCTATGAACTGTAGACCAGTGATAGGATTGCGTACTAAAGCCTCTTTTTGAATTGTCTTTTTTGTGACACTTTACAATAAGGGAGCCAATTCAAAATCTGTTAATATTAGTTAGTACAGTAGGTATCATGTAAAAAACTATTTACAATATATTGTTTACAGCATTTATCTTTATAAATATTATTAGTTAATAAAAATTAAAAATAAAAATTTGTATTGTTCATTGTTAGTTCATGTTGACTAATATTAACAAATGGAACCTTATTGTAAAGTGTAGCTGTTTCCTATAATGCTTTACTCATGTGCCACAATGATGTAATGCATTACGTTTTCATTGATGATGGGTTTTAGAGCGGGGGGGGGGGGTCGCCAAACTAGATCATGCAACCTTAAAGCCAAGGCCCCCCTGGGCAGTCAAGAACCCCTGGTAGTCAAGGGCCCCTGGGCACTGGCCCCATTGGCCTGGTAGATAATCCATCCCTGTCTCCAAGGCTGTGTTCCACTTCACTTTAAACATCCACTTGCTAACTCCCCTAAGCACTTCCCCTCGGGGGAATCCCCACTGCCATTTGGGAAGTCCGTTCCACTACATTAAGTAAGCAAGGGAAATTTCTGTTAACAGACCCTTAACCCCTCTATTTTGACAGAGAAAGCGAGTCTACTCAGATTATCTTGGAGGGATATGGAGATGCTTCAGGCAACTTGATTGTGACGTGACAGCACATCGCACATCATCATTCCACTAATGTGTGATTAAAGAGAAGTTAGGTCAATTAAGCAGTTTAGAAAAGCATAATACATAATAGCATAATACTTGTAGCTACCTTACACTTACTGTTTGTCACACAATTATGGCCTATATGTTCATTGTTTTGTTACCATTTTTATTTTTGTAAAGCTTGAATAATCCTTTCTAACAATTAATACAAAAAAAGTCTTTTTTTTTTATTTTTATTATTATTAGTATTATTTTTTAAACATATAAGATTTATACATAAGCCTCTGAAATTACAACTAAATTTTACCTGAACCAGTGGTTGCATCAAAAATTAACCAGTGGTTGCTCCAAAAAATTTGTTTTCTCAGATGCAAAGATCACTAAATAATTCCACAAATAAGACTTCAAGTAATCAAGGGTTTAGGGTGTTCCAGTTAAACCAATTGCATGAGTTTCACCAGTTGTGGGCACTCACGCAATGTAAGCAAAGACTACATCCGAGTCTGTGAGATGAAAAGAAGTTAGCAGGGGAGGGCATACAATTTGAAGTGGAACACAGGGGATTTTTTCTGTATCACTAAGTTTAAGGACTGATGGATTCAGTGTTTAAAATTTGGGGAAATATGTTTCTCTCACAGTGTGATACTTGGGACAGATTAGAAGAAAGTGTTTCTCATCCTCTATTTGCTCTAGTTCACAGTGTCTGCATATCCTCTGCTCTTGGTGTACAGCCTTTTTATGTCTTCCTCTCACTATTTCTAGGTCATGGTCACTTTGATAGGATTTTTCTCTCTTTAAATTTTTTAATGCCTAAGTAATTTGAAAATGTGGTGATTCTATTTAGGGCCCATTAACATTGGAGTTTGTTTTGGTGGTCAAATGTAGTTTTTAATGTTTTATCATGGGTATCTTTTATAATTTTGTCAATTTCTTTAATTGTTTTAGTGTTGAAGATGGAGTTAATCACTGGTTGAGTTTCATAAACTAGTATAAGAGCAAATATATTTAGATGATGAGACACTGGAGAGATCTCATTCTTGAGGAGGGCTTTATATTTGATGGACTCAGTATCAGACTGATGGAGGTGATGCCAGAATTGAACAGATCTCATTATGGATTATAATATTTTGGGCATAAAAGAATAATTCAGACTTGTAGGCGTTATTTGAAGTGTCTCTATGGACCCCCAAATTGCATTTGTATCCCTATTTTGAAAATGTAATACTGGTCCCCAAATTTCACATCCATTTAAGATAATTGCTTTAATGATTGAGTCATATAATTGTATTCATGTTTTAATTAGTAATTCATTTGTCCGAATTGTGATTTAATAGCATAAAATTCCCTCTGAGCCTTTTCACTTAATGCTATTACAGCCAGACCGAAACCCTCTGATGCACTGATCTCAATGCCCAGATAACTGAGGCTGGTGCTGAGCTGTTGGACCTCTTCTCTCAGTGAAGGTTGACTGTAAGGGCTGACTCCTGACAGTACTCTTCCAGCAGGGAAAGGCTCTGCTGAGGACCCTCTGATGTGGGAGAAAGCAGGACCAAATCATACGCATACAGTATCATTGACCTCAGTGTCATTTAGAATGTGGGCAGGGATAGTGGACTGCTCCAGAGCTGCTGCAAAATCAGGATGTTAAATCCACAGTTTTCCTGAGCAATATTTGCCTGTTTTTTTTTTTTTGTTTCTGATCTCGAGATGCAGTGTAAAACTAACTTAAAAGTGTAAAACAACCATTTAGGCCTATGTGTTATTTGGAGTAAAATGTTATTTCAGGCTCAATTTATGCAGTTGTACTTAAAGTGTAAATAACGATATCAACATAACTAACCTCGGAGCATCGCGTTATGGCATGTACACACTCAGGTGAATTGCTAAAAAGGTAGATATGACTAGACTCAGACTGCATCCCTGCCTCTCTCCATGTCCAGGCTGGAAATATATAGTTCTGTGATTTTGATCACGCATTTACTGTTTGCGTACATGGATTGTATAATATAAAATGTTTTTTTTCTGCCAATGCCAATTGTAAGAAGTTTAAATTTGAACAATAACTCATTGTGCCAAATAGTTTTTAGTTCCAAACATTTGAAGACTTTTTTTAATCAAGTGGTTTAGATTGTCTTTGTGCCATATAAGTATTCCACCTGAAATACAGTATCTCTCTCTCCCTCTCTCTCTCCCTCTCTCTCTCTCTCTCTCTCTCTCTCTCAAAGGGATAGTTCACCCAAAAATGAAAAGTTGTTCCTCCTTCAGCAAAATAAATCTCTATAGGTCCGTACAATGCAAGTGAATCACAAAAAAATCACACAAAGGAAACATAGAAGTAATCATAAGACTCCAATGGTTAAATCCATATCTTTAGAAGTTATATAATAGGTGTGGGTGAGAAACAGATCAACAGATCACCATTCACTTGCATTGTGAGGGCCTACAGAGCCAAAACATTCTTCTAAAAACCTTTGTTTATGTTCTGCAGAAGAAATAAGTTCATACACATCTGGGATGTCATGAGGATGAGTAAATGATGAACAAATTAAAAATTTGTGGTGAACTGTCCCTTTAACATTGACAGAAAGTCAGTGGGATGATCTCTGGATCAATTTTGTAGAGGCGTGGGGGTGGACTTTTTTTGACTCGGGCTAGCAAGCAGTCTGTTAATATCACCTTGTAAACTTTCTAGCCATACCCTTGTAACCACACAGAGCACTTCAATCAACACCATAGACTTCCATTAAATGGCTCATAGGGATATATTTGGATCAGAATGTCATATAGATGTTAAGATTGGCTCTTTTCACTTTGGTCAACAAGCCATCTTTATGTATCACAATGAAAGCTGCCTAGCAACCAGATGGGGTCACCCTAGGAACCATATAGCAAAACCCATATCTCTGCATATGGTCCTTTTTTGACTCCTTTTGAGGCTAGCAAGCAACCGTTTTAGTACAGAACACCCTAGCATCCACTTAACAATGCCATAGCAACCACCTATCAACGTCCTAGAGACCATCCAGAACACCCAAGTAATTACCTAGCAACACTCTAGTGACCACCCAAACACCCTATCAACCATCTAGCAATGCCTTAGCAACTACCTAGAAAACTGTAGGAACCACTGTAAGGCTGACATCAAGATGTTGTAAAAGTAAAAGAACTCTGTGAGAACCAAGTCATAAAACTCTCACACAGAAGAACATTTTCACCTGAGTCAGCACATCCTACTGAGCAAGGACAATAAAACACAAATCTCACATCTGACCTCTACCTCACCTCGAAAAACTCACAAACATCTGCCCCCCTCTACTCCTCCTTCCCCTTCAGCTCAGAATCACTTCAAACTTACCCAAGATCTGCATGAAACAAAATATCATATGTGATGTATACAAATAATGTGACTTGGCATGTTTGGTATCATTTTAAATGTCTCAGTGTAACTGGTATATGGTTTCTTTCCCATGTTGATAAATCTATTGGTAACAAAGTTATATAGACTTTGCCAAATGTGGTATAATTCTGGAGGTCTGTCCCCATCACTGCCTATATGTTAATGAGGTATGCCCCCAGAACTTCCAAACCTAACCACTCCCAAAATTCCCTTTGTTCATGGTTTGGGTATTTAAGGAAATGTGACAAATTTTTCATTGTTCTCTGTAGTCAGACGATCCCACACAGTTACTGTGTGTAATTTATATCAGATAATTGCAATTGGAATTTCTTATGTTTTGACAAAATGTCTAAATTTGATTTATCACTGTCTAATTGGAATCGATGAACTTATTATGTTACCTGGTCATTAAATTGTAAACATTTGATTTTATTCTGACTGACTCTGAAATAGTTTTTCCCAAACAGATTAAATGATTTGTATGTTACCGCAAGTCTGCGTCAGATTAGTGATGACTAATATTTGGCATCAATTCAAGTGTACTTGGTTTGCAAAGACAAAAAGGGAATTTCCGTTTAGAACAGCAAATGCTGCTTGGCCAATCTAAATTCGGGTGTGTCTTACCTCTGTTTTAATTTGATGTTTCTCCAGATAAGTGTACGCGGGAAACCACGCATGGCCAATTCAAAGCTATTACAAGAGAAGTTATGTTGCTCAACTTACATCTGTAATAGTGACCGTGACCTCTACGGAAGAAGACGTTAAGTTAAATTCAAGTGTACGCAATTCCATGGGGGCTATTCTGACGTATCTTTGATTGTGTAAACATGAACGTGACTGATCTTAGGAATATAGCAGTTACCTCTGTTTGATGATCCAATACTGGCCGCTTGTGATAGTGAGACTCGCAGTGTAGAAAAAACACGCGAGGACCTCAAAGCGACATTTCCTAGTCTGAACAGGTAAAATATAATTAAAGGAGTTAAAAAGAATAATCAAACATTCACTCACTTTTAATGATGCTCAGATATCATTAAAACCTTTTTCATTTATGGAGTCAGATTAAATAACGAGGTAATACATAAGAGAAAATGTATTTAATTTAATCTTGTTGTGTTGTGTAAAAAGAAAGACAGTAATATGCAGAGACCTTCACCTTTATTATTGGAGATTGCCATTGGAACGATAAACAGGCTTACACCACCTAGCAACACCTTAGTGATTTATTTGTGGTAATCAACATTATGTCACAAATGCTGTATTTGTGGCGGGGCACAGAGAGAATAGGATAAGGGAATAAAAGCGCACTAGTGGGTGGGTGGGAATTACGCTAATGCTACCATTTAAGGGAATATCAATAGAAAAGCTGTCTATGCCACCCTGTTGTTATACACGGGAAAAAAAACTAACCCAATCAAAAGAAAGGGCACACAGCCTTTAAGCTCCAAGACAAAAGGGCATGTGACATGGATACAAATACACAGAAATAGTTATTTATTATTATTACCAACAGATGAAATCAGAAAGTCACTGGACACCTTTTCCATCATTTAAAAGTTATTTTAAAAACAAAATGAGCACAGGCTATAGCTGTATGGTTCGTAATGGACTTCACACACACAAAAGAATGGAACAGCATATGCTTTTCAAGTCAAGTCAAAATGTATTTCTATAGCACATTTAAAAGTGGAGTTGCACCAAAGTGCTGTACAATAAAACGTTGAGCATATAAAAAAAAGTATTAAAGGAAAACATGCAGCATAAAATATATACACAGTAAATAAAATACAATTAGAAAACTTCAACATAAAACCCTTAAACTAATCTTAATCAAACCTGAAAAAGAGACCTGGGGCCTAAAGTCAGAATTTTGCTTTTGCTTTAATTTAATTGCAAAAAAATGATTAGCCATCCAACATTTGATCTCCTCAAAACAGTCATAAAGCGTGTCCAAAGGATAATTACTGTCAGTTTTAGCTGGTAGATAAAATTGTGTATCTTCAGCATAGCAGTGGTAGGAGATCTCATATTTCTCAAAAATGGCACCCAAGTGGATCATATAAAGTGAAAATGGACCCTTGGGACACACCGCATAATAGGAGAACTGACGAAGAAGAAAACTTCCCAATGCTCACTAAGAAGGGACTATCTTTGAGGTAAGAGGCCAACCACTGCAGGGCAACACCCTGAATACCCACAACCTTTTCCAACCGATGTAACAGAACACTGTGATCGATTGTATGGAATGCAGTACTTAAATCTAACAAGACAAGCACTGCATACGAACCAGTATCGAGAACTTGCAACAGGTCATTGCTGACCTTCAACAGTGCAGTTTCCATACTGTGCATTGATCTAAAACCTGACTGAAAATTATCTAAAATTTTACACGTACTGATATAGGTATTCGACTGACAATACACAACTCTCTCTAAGACCTTTGAAATAAAAGGTAATTTGGAGATAGGTCTGAAATTGCTATGGATAGATGGGTCAAGATGGGGTTTCTTTTTTTTTTTTTTTTTACTTTATTGCCCATAGGAACATTGCAGGCAATTTTAGCAATAAATTACCAACACAAACCCATACACACACAAACACTCTCTCAAGGAGAAGTCAAAGCAAAAAAAAAACAAAAAATATCACCATAGAGTGACTTTCAACCCTCACAATACTCACACATTTTGATTTTAATTTACCATTCGCTTTATGTCATGTCATAATAGTAGACACTCAAATACTATAATAAATATATTATCTGAGCTCCCACAAATTAATTTTTTTAATTATGGGCCATTTTTTAGAGCATAAAGCATAGATATGTCCACCCTGTCGTGGAAATATAAATTACTGTTAAATATGTTTTCATTGCATTATTAAGATACAAATGATACTTTCTGAAAGGTATGATGTCCCTTTCCTAAACAGTGTTATTTGTTTGCTTTCAAATTATAAATACATAAAAGATTTTATGTAAACCATGTGTTTTTAAAGAAACTCATACAATTCGCACATGTATTTTTTGTTATTTGGAGAAATATTTGATTATTTTGATGCAGTTTTTTGTTTGCATGTTATTGCCCCCACACCTAGCACAATGGATTATATAGGTATGATTAAATTATTATTTTAAATATTATTTAAAAATACCAAGATGACAGGGTGGACGAGCCCACGACAGGGTGGACAAGCACACCACGGAGTGGACACATAAAGCAGAACACAAAAAGCATGACAAAATATGACAATGAAACATTTATTCAACTTAAAAAAATAAATATATAAGTACATTCTCAATCACATTGATATAACTGAGAATTTAGAATGGCCTCTCTGGTTGAGATGAAACAGGCAGGGAGTTCAAAAACCTGCCCGTCTTTTCAGCAAAATGTAAACATAAGGAAAATTATAATAACAAAACATAAAAAAGCAAGTACATTAAATGTGACAATTAGTTTTTTATTTGTGGCCAAGAAATATTGTAGTAAATAAATTCTGTCAATTTGTAACATTTACAACACGTGGAACAACTTGCCCCAAACTGATATTTAGAAAAAAAATTATACATTTGTGTTCAGAACATGATTCGATCTTTCAGTTGACCCTTGCCTGAATGTATTCCAGTGTGGTTCTATTGGGTTTTACATTAACTAAAAACCTAATGTAAACACCACATAACAGAGAAACACACTTCTGAAAAGAACTCTGGATATACATTAACAAACAATAACACTAGCAATAAGTCATTTTAAAGAACAGATTCTTTAAAATCTTAACTGCTCTTCGATATACCTCCATGAAGCCTTGTCTATCTGTACAGAGCGTTTATTGAGACCCTGTGGCTCTGTAATTAGACAGAGAATCTGTTGTCTGCATACCAGGAAATATCTTCTCTGGGACTAGGCCAGAAGAATTTATTTATCCCATTCCGGTGCATGCACTTAACCATAATGTTGTGCTCCTCCACTTTAATGATAATGCCAGGATAGGCTTCATCGTCATAATTCACCACACACCATTCTCCAATGTGTTTCGCCTCAATGAATTGTGGACGCCATCTGGTATCAGTTGTGCCATCAAATGCAGGGGCATGGTTATGTTCTTTACTTACAGTTGCCTCCATTAACTGGTAACAGGGACAATCCAACATACCATGTAATGTGATGTCCCGGTATTTCAGTTTGCCTGGTGAAACACTTAGCACCTGATGCACCCTCATTGTTCCTTTTATTGGAGCAATGCCAGGTATCTGATGTGTGATGAGAAGAGAGATGGTATGAACTTGAGAATTCAATGACATAATACTTTTAACAATAATGTTGTATGTATGATGTATATACCATCTAAGCTGTTCTACAACCAATACTTTGAATCCTGGCTCTGTTCATTTTATCCACTATTAATTTTGTATGTATACATACTCTGAATTTTCTTTCAGCAGATACGTATGAATAAGTATGTATATATACACGTTGATAATTGTAAAAAAAGTAAGGTATACATTTAGGTTATTTTCTTACCTCTGGCTTTGATTTAACATCATCTTCACTGATGTAAAATAACTCCTCTGAAGAGTTGTTTGATTTCAGTCTTTCATACAGGATTAAGGCATTTGGGATGTCCTCTCCATGTCTGATGGCTCTGTCTGCTGATCTCTTCAGTGCCCCACCAACACCATCTGGTGCCCCCTTGCCGTGTCCTGCCTCAAAGTAATTCCAGTTGATATTTTCAAACCCTAGTTTATATGGTTCTGTGGAAAGTAGGTAGAAATTCCCTTTCTGCCGATATTGAGTGGCTGGCCCGTCGCTGAAGAAGTGAAGTTTTTTAACTTCAGGGAACCTTTGCCTTATCATACCAAGTACTGGGTCAAGGTGGGCCCAAATAGCTGTAGGGTCATGTCGTCGACTTGGAGAAATGGAGCAGAAGGCGAGAGGTGACTGGTCTTCAGCAGTGTAAAGTACCCCTGTATGGAGAGTTGCCTGTTGGTGCGATCCTCCAAAGTGGACTGCTTGAATTTCTTGGCTGTATTTGCACAAGTAATTTTCACTAAAATCAATGTGCAGCGTGCACTCATCTGTTTTTAGGGTCTCCCTGATTTGCCTGTAGGCTGCGTATTGCCATCTGATGTTGAAGATGTATTGCTTAAATCTGCTGAGCCTTTCTTGAAATTTGGCTAACCAGGTCAGACTCGGTTGTTACGAGATCTCTTTTGACTGTAATCATGGAGGATTTGTCTTCTCTATGGATCCTTTCTGTAGTCCATTGGGCTACACAAACCTCTGCTTCCCCAGGTTGTTTAATGGTTTGATATGCATTGAGGAGGCACTCCCTACACTCACTGTAAGCACATGCCTTTCTCTTTGAAGCACACACAATTGAATCTGCCATATCTTCTATACTTTTGGTAGACAATATACCACGACTGTGGAGGACATTTGCCATGAGTTGTGTGTTCTCATGTGTTTTGCACAAACACGTGTTGTGGTCAGCCTCTGTGGGTGTAACAACCCAAAATGGCCTAAACCGGCAAAACGTGCTGTATGACAGTTGGCCATGCTCCTCAGACAAAAATTTTCTGTGTAGAATTTTCAATGTGTCTGTGAGTAATCTTTTTTGCATTTTTTTCTTTTGTCGTGTGATTGTTTGTTTGCAGCCTGGTGTCATACAGCTAACATCGTCACGGAGATAAAAAGCACCATAGTGCCCTCCAAGCTTGATGAGAAACTCCGGGCTCTGGGCTTAAACAGCTCGCTGTGCAGCTGGATCCTGGATTTCCTGTCAGGCAGACGTCAGGTGGTTAGAATGGGCAGCAACATCTCCTCATCACTGACCCTCAACACTGGAGCCCCGCAGGGCTGTGTTCTCAGCCCACTCCTGTATTCCCTTTACACACATGACTGTGTGGCAACACATAGCTCCAATGCCATCATTAAGTTTGCTGACGATACGACGGTTGTAGGTCTGATCACTGACAATGATGAAACAGCCTACAGAGAGGAGGTGCACACTCTGACGCGCTGGTGTCAGGAGCACAACCTCTCCCTCAACGTCAGTAAAACCAAGGAGCTTGTGGTGGACTTCAGGAAGAAAGACAGAGAACACAGCCCCATCACCATTAATGGAGCACCGGTGGAGAGAGTCAGCAGCTTCAAGTTCCTCGGTGTCCACATTACTGAGGAACTCACATGGTCCGTCCACACTGAGGCCGTTGCAAAGAAGGCTCACCAGCGCCTCTTCTTCCTGAGACGGCTGAGGAAGTTTGGAATGAACCACCACATCCTCACACGGTTCTACACCAGTACTGTAGAGAGCATCCTGACTGGCTGCATCACCGCCTGGTACGGCAATAGCACCGCCCACAACCGCAAAGACCTGCAAAGGGTGGTGCGAACGGCCAGAAACATCATCGGAGGTGAGCTTCCCTCCCTCCAGGATATATATAACAGACGGTGTGTGAATAAAGCTCGGAGGATCATCAGAGACTCCAGTCACCCGAGTCATGGGCTGCTTTCACTGCTTCCATCAGGCAGGCGGTATCGCAGCATCAGGACCCGCACCACCCGACTACATGACAGCTTCTTCCCACAAGCAATAAGACTTTTGAACACATGATCTCTCACGATCAACAATCAGCACTGCACTTTATTAATCATCACTCTGTCAATATATTCTCCCAATTCAATTAGTGTATATATATATATATTTATACCCTTTTCTAGTGTATGTGTATTCTACATTGTGTGTATTGTGTACATTTGTTATGTAAATTGTTGTGTAAGTATGTGTACATTTGTTATGTAAATTGTTTTGTGTAAATATGTTGTTTATTGTAAAGTGGTTTATGTCTCGTCACTGTCATGACTGCTATGTTACTCGGAACTGCACACAAGAATTTCACCTACTGTTGCACTCGTGTACACAGTAGTGTGACAATAAAGTGATTTGATTTGATTTGATTTGAAAAAGACCTCACTTTCCTCTTGATCTCCAGAGCTGCACCACTTTCTTTTCTCTTCACGGTTGCACAAAGATCCACACTGAGGGTTGCATTTCTTTTTTTGGAGTAGCCAAATGCCATTTGTGTGTACTTCTGCAGTTTGTACTTATTTAAAATTCTTCCAGAAGTCACTCTGGCAATCAGTTGTCTTTCTCTTTCAGTTTTTGCGTTTCTGTATTTTTGCCTGATGTTCTCAACCAGGGTGGTGTGAAATAGCAGGGCTCTCTTAATGGGTGACCTAACTTTTTGGCCTCTTACCAATTCCCTGACTTTTGAGTGAGGAGACACTGAGGGTTCTTGTCTCTTCATCCTCTGGTACCTCTTTTTGTATTTTTCTCCTTTTCTCTTTTCCTTTGCCAGTTTCGCTTTCAACTCTTTCATTTCTTTCATAATTTTCTTCTTTCTTCTTTCTCGAATCCTTTTTCCTTGAATGTGTTGCCTAGAATACATAAATTACTGTTAGGTTTTTAGGCCAATCACTGTTGATTAGGCTTATTTCATCCCTAACTAAATTATTCAACTATAACCAGGTAAGCTATATAATAGGTATTAGGTGACTATAATTAATACATTATTTGGCTAAGAGTTATGTTTCTTTTATATTATTCCCATATTACATTTATACTAACCTTGAGGGACCTAGCTGTGGTGGACAGTCCAGCTCCAGTGGTTCTGGAGTTGGAGTCTGCAACTCCACTATTGTCCTGGCTTTTGCTCTGGCAGCTTTCTTTGCCTCCTTCCATTTTTTCCTTTGTAAATGTTTTCCTCTCTCTGTGAGGTCATTAATAACTTTCTTCTTCCCTGAATCTCTATCTTTCCTCCATCTATCCCTTTCTTTCTTAAGGGACGCATCTCTTTGTTCAGGGTTTGCATCCCGGCGTTTTCTGTATTGCCGTGCACTTTCTGCCGCACTCAGAGGCATGTCCTGAGAACAGCAATGATTTGTTTTTTTATATAACAAAATTGTGGCACGGTGGAGGGCGCGACCGGCGCGTGATTACGCACGCCCGGTCCCGTATTAGGCTAATTAAGCCGTCAAGAGGGATAAAGGCCACTCGCAGACGGCGATCGAGAGAGAGAGCTCAATTACGGACGTCCGTTATCTTATGTGTTTGTCTTTTGAGTTTTCCATTAAACCTTTAGTTTATATGTCAAGCCGGTTTCTCGCCTCTTCCTTGCCCTCGAAAATGATCTGTGTTACAAAAATATTATCTTGTTATATTATATTAAATGTTTCCATAAAATGTAATATAACATTTCTATAAATTGCAACATTAACTACAAATGAATGCTATGTCCACCCTGTCATGTGTATGTCCACCCTATCGAGTCTACGTGGCCGACAGGGTGGACATTTTGGAACTACGACAGGGTGGACATTTTGAGCTTCAATTAGCATATTAGCTTACAACAAACTGTGACTAGGTAAATAGTTAGTCTGGTTGTTGAAAAGAATTTGGTATATTAAAACGTACATATTTGGAAATTATTGTATTTGAATCACTTCCAGTATATTTTAAGCAGACAGAGTGGACATGTTAAGTTTTGGCAAACCAAGTAAGCAAACTCATATGAAGAAAATTTGTTAGTTGTAAAATCAGCAGCTACTCACCACAGCAGTTGAATTTCCCGCCACTTTAGAGATACAAAAATCTGTTGTCCTGATGTCACTAATGGGGGTGGCCTATTCTTAAAGGGGCAGATTCCACAATACGACAGGGTGGACAACCATTTAAGGGACATGGACAAACTCTTCTTTTTTATTAAATAAAAATATTGTTTTTATTATAAACTGATCAATACACTCAATTTGAGTAATATCTTATTAAACAAAATATTAATAGGAAAAAATAAATAAAAAACTATTTTATTCTCATTCAAATTTGATGAGCAGTGCCTGGGACATAGCAAAATAACATACATCCTCTTATACAAAACTATAGAAAATCTTGAAAATGTATCTAAAGAGCCAAATAATGCTACTGCAATGAATAAAAAAATTAGCCTTATATAACACACCCTTTCATAGCCATTTGTATGTTAAGTTATAATGGAAAATTAGTTATTTATGTTCAGGACACCAAAAGGCACCCTACAGTGATATTGACCCATTAAAAGGGTCACCTTGTGGTTCAGCTTCATTCAACACATATATTGACTACATAGAAGCAGGGTAAATAGACCATTGCACATCACAGTATGTTTAAATTATTATTCTAAATCAAGCCCTAGAATGACAGGGGTCCATCTTCTCACAAACAAAGGTACTTTCAACTGTAAATTAGCAGTCATATTTTCCATTATATGGACCTGTTTGATTTTTTTGTATCCACTGAGCTATTGTAGGGGGGCTAGGCTTCATCCAATTAATAGTGATCATTTTTCTCATTAACAAAATATGTAACATGTAGCTTTGGTCCTTAGAAAGCAAGTTTTCAGATATTTTCTCCAGTAAGAAAAATAAAGGGTCCAGGGAAATCCATCCTGAAAATGTTGTCCACTTCTTCTTTAATGTCTTTCCAGTATGTCTGTATTACGGAGCAGTCCCAGAATATGTGAGTACGGTCTCCCACCAAGCCAAAGTTTACCCAGCAAATGTTGGGGACATTGTTTTTAAACATTGATACCTTAAGAGGGGTCCTAAAGAATTTCATCTTAACTTTCCAGTCAAATTCATTTCACATTTGACTTCCAATTTCTTTATGACTCGCCAGACATATATCTTCCCATGTATCATCATCTATAATTGTATTGAGTTCCATTTCCCATTCACTTTTAATATGAAAGGTATTGTCTGATGTGTCTTTCATAAGACTCTTATAGATATGTGATACCTGATGCTTTGTTGATACCACTTGTTAAGGAATATGTATAAAATAACATTCAACATCAGTTGGATCTCTTTTAGGACTGTCCCAATCTTTGTGTTTTGTAATGTAGTGTCACATTTGTAGGTACTTATACAAGTCATTTGAGGGCAAGTCAAACTTTTCTTGAAGGTGTGAAAATGATCGCAATGTGTTGTTTTCAAACAACTGATTTATAATAACCAACCTCTTTTCCGCCCATCTTCTGTATGCTAAGTCCGTCACAGATGGGAGAAACTCAATGTTTCCAAGAATGGTCATTGCCCTTGATAGAGCTATAGACCCCTTAAATTGTTTCTGGGCACTGTTCCAAACCATTAACGTGTGTTTGACCCAGATGTTATTAATTCTTATTTTTTTCTGAGCCTGCTGACTAAGAAATGGAAGAGTAGATATTGATATCCATTTTAAGGAATTCTGTTCAATGGATAGCCATCCAGTTTCTTCATCTTTGGTCACCCATGCCACTATTGCTAAGTATTAAAGTTGGGCTGCCCAGTAATACATTTTAAAATTAGGTAGACCCAGGTCTCCTTTTTCATTACTTGCCATCAGTATTTTTAGACGTATTCTGGGTCTCCTATTTTGCCAAATACATTTTGATATACATTTTTCAAGAAGCTTGAGTGTTGATTGTGGTACATAAATAGGCAGAGATTGAAATAAAGAAGGAGTCTGGGTAGAATATTCATCCTCACTGACTCTATTCGGCCACAAGTGACAAAGGCAACATATCCCACCTACTTATATCTTGGTTAATCTCTTTGACTATTTTGTTGTAATTGGAGGGATAAAGCTGTTCTGGTTTTGGTGTCAGAATAACACCTAGATATCTAAATCACTGTTTGGATTTCCTGAAGGCTACCATTTCATCAAGTTGCTGGGGCCATTCGCCACTTATCATCATTGCTTCCGATTTTTTGGTATTTATCTTATATCCTGACACTGCACTGTATTTATTTAGACTATTTAGAAGTGCAGGAATAGAAACCATGGGACGTTCTAAGAATAACAAAATGTCATCAGCAAATAGAGCTAGTTTGTGTTGGATCATTCTATATCAGGAATGCCCAGTATGAGGGGGTTTGTCATTAATTCCGCCAATGGCTCTATTATGCTTAAAGCAAATAAAGAAGGAGATAAAGAATCTCCCTGACAGGTGCCACGTCCCAGTGGAAAGAAATTGGAGCAATGCCCATATACTCTGACTCTAGATTTAGGGTTTTTATAAAATATGCATATCCAGTTAATAAATGTGTAATTGAAGCCCATATATCTAAGAATCTGCTGGAGGAAAGTCCAGTCAACCCTATCAAATGCATGCATCTAAGCTGAGAAGCATTGAAGGGGTATTCCTCTTGGCTGCGATAGATTGCAAGTTTAAAGCCCTCCTGACATGGTCCACGCCTTGTCGATTATTAATAAAACCGGTTTGATCCAGTTTTACCAGTTTGTGTATGAATTTTTGTATTCTTATTGCTATAATTGAGGTAAGAATTTTAAGATCAACGCACAGGAGGCTGATTTGACGGTAGGAGGTACACTGGATTGGCTCCTTGTTTTCTTTGTGGATGGCACTTATTATTGCTTCTGACCATGATCCAGACAGATCTCCCTTCTTTAGTACATAGTTATAAACCTTACACAAGTTTGGGGTCATATCTTCTATAAATGCTTTGTAATATTCTACTGGGACACCATCTGTTCCTGGGGATTTGTTATTTTTAAGTTTTAAGATATTGTCCCTGATTTCTTATTCTGAAATTGGCAGAGACAACATGTCAGCCTCTTCTGATGTTCATTTTTCCAGTTTGATGGATCCAAAAAAAGACTCCATCTTATCTTTTTTGTGTGGATCCACCTGCTTCTCATATAACTTTCTATAGTATGAGGCAAAAGCCTCTGCAATATCAGTAGGTTGTGTTAAGTTTTCGTCACTATCTGGGCTTTTTATTTTGTGAACTGTACTGTCCTGCTATTTTGCGCATTCCACAATTGGAAAGCCAACAGGCGGCTCGCTTTGTTACCCATTTCATAATATTTTCTATTTATGAATCTTAATGCCCCCTCTGCTTTGTATGTTAGTAGGTCATCCAGTTTTTTCCTTGTCTCTTTCAGTGCATGCAATACTTCTTGTTTCTTAGATTGATGATGTTCTGTCTCTAGTTGCTTAATTTCTTTCTCTAGATCCTCCTGTTGACTTAACCTTTGCTTTTTCAATATAGAGGAAATGGCAATAATACAGCCTCTCATTACAGCCGTAGCCCCCTTCCCACAAAGTTATTGGAGAGGCGGTGTCATCTTCAATTACCTCAAAAAATGAGTTAATTCCTTGTGTATTTCTTGTTTAATTAAATCGTCATTTAACAAAGAGACATTAAGCCTCCAATACTTAAATTATTTGGTTGGCCCTATATTTATTTTTAAGGTGACTGGAGCATGATCTGATATGGTGATTGGCTCTATTTTACACTCATTGACCCTATAGCGATCTGGTCCAGATATTAGAAACATGTCCAACCTGGAGTAACTACCATATACCTGTGACATATAAGTAAAGTCCTTCTCTTTGGGATGTAAGCGCCGCCATACATTCACTAAGCCCAATTTGCTCATCATTGCCTGCAGTGTATTGGACTTTCTAGATACTTAGCCCAATTCTGCAGGTAGCCTATCCATATTTTGTCTTAGGACACAGTTGAAATCGCCTCCTATTAACACAACCCCTACTCGGACACAGCAACGAAGGGGCTGGATCTGCCTCCTCCCGGGGCAGCGCTTGCAGGTTCACTACCTGGTCTCTGAAGGGCGTGGTAGGAACCTTGGGCACGTAGCCCGGTCGCGGTCTTAGGATGTCATGTGTGTCTGCCGGACCGAACTCCTGGCAAGTGTCGCTGACAGAGAACGCTTGCAGGTCCCCGAACCTCTTGATGGAGGATTGAGACATTTGACTATAGTGCTTTGTACTAAAATGTTGTCTGTAGAATTCAAATAGGTCAACTGAAACACGCAATTTTCCCTCAGTGCTTTCAAAGAGCTCCGGCAGTCTTATCTCTGGAGCAGTCTGATGTGTGCTCCAGTGATTCACACGAAACCACACTTAATTGGCTCCACACAGATGCAAGTGTAAGTTATGAGAGGTATATTTCGTGCTTATAAATTGCTAAACGTGATACGATCACTATGAAATTTGCTTCGGCAGCAGCCCGAGTCACCTGACATCCACATAATTTTTAAAGCAGGAAAAACCCTGAAAACATCACTCGTAGTTCTCATCAGAAAAAAACTTTTGTGGGAAGTTATTTCTAATTAGCTAATGATTACACTTTGCTACATAAATTATTTTTAAGATAAACTGGCAGCCAAAAGTTTGGAATAAGGTACAGATTTAACTGTTTCGGAAGTAAATTGGAACTTTAATTTGTGATCAGTTGAATACCACTTTGGTGAATTATAGTCAGGACATTAATAATGTAAAAAACAGCACCATCACTATTTGAAAAAATATTTCTTTTTATCAAATCTACACAGGCCCCATTTCCAGCAGCCATCACTCCAACACCTTTTCCTTGAATAAACATAATTTGGTACTAGAAAATCACTTCAAACACTTTAACACATACAAATTATATCAAACACAGCTGAGAGCTATTTGGTTTGTTAAATGAAGCTTAAAATCGTCTTTGTGTTTGTTTGTGAGTTGCCACAGTATGCAATAGACTGGCATGTCTTAAGGTCAATATTAGGTCAAAATGGCAGAAAAAAGAAAGAGCTTTCTCTAGAAACTTGTCAGGCAATCATTGTTTTGAGAACAACTAAGGTGTATACTACATTCTTCAAAGACAAAGGACAGCTGGCTCTAACAAGGATAGAAAGAGATTTACAAGGCCAGATGTACAAATAAACAAGAGGATAAGTCATCAGAGTCTCTAGTTTGAGAAATATGCATATATATAATATACATGTCCTTAGCTGAGAGCTTCATTGAATTCTACCTGCTCAACACCAGTTTTATTTACAACAGTAAAGAAAAGACTCAGGGGTGCAGGCCTAATGGGATGAATTTCAAAGAAAAATGTGCTGCTGAAACAGAAAAAAAAGTAAATGTTAGAGTGGGCAAAGAAACACAGACACTGGACAACAGATAATTGGAAAAGAGTGTTATGCATCTTAACCCCATTGAGCGTTAGTGGGATCAGCTAGACTGTAAGGTGCGTGAGAAGTGCCAGACAAGACAGCCATATCTTTGACAAGTGCTACAGGAAGTGTGGGTTGAAATGTCACCTGAGTTATCTGGACAAACTGACAGCTAGAATGTCAAGGATTTTTTAATGAGATCTCTTTGAAGTAGTTTAAGGAGTTCTGAATTTTATTAAATTTTTTTCAAATTGTACTTGTAATTTTCCACGTTATTAATGTCCTGACAAATCATTCTGATCTGTCAAATGCCACTGTGTGAATAAAGTACCAATTTCAGAGCAAAAACTGTACATTATTCCAAACTTTTGGCACAAGTGTATAACATCATGAACTAACAAAGTACCCAATCACATAGCTAGCATAGCTCCTGTTACTTCTGGGTAAAACCTCAGGTCTCGTAGAGTGGTCATGTTCTCACTTCAGTGGTCCTCTCTCAACATCTAATCCTGCATCTTTAGAATATGCATATTGTATGTCAATTCAGGTTTGGGTGCCAGCAATGAATTTAAAGGTTTGCAGATTATAATTTGTACTTCCACTGTTCCATCATTTTAGTTTTAGCCATATTGACTGAAGAAATTGGGAAATTGCCATTTGAGCAAACTGTTTTCAAAATCACCCTCACAAAAAATGTTGTGGCAGTACCATGCTACAGTGATAGTATAAGATGGTAATACTTTTATGCATTTGGCTAACACTTTTATCAAAAGTGACTTACAGTGCATTCAAATGTAACATTTTGTCAGTATGCCTTAGGAATTCAGCCAGGGGCCTTGCTAGTGCCTTGGACTATAATATATATTAGAATATCATATCTTTTCATATGTATCATGGTAACAAATGATTACCACCATATTTGTATATTATTATATGTACTTGCTAATTCAAGGTACTTAAAAAAAAACATAGTACAAGTCCCAAAAACTTGTTTATGAAACATGGTACTTGTTGGTACTTTATTATTTTTTTAAAATATTGTATACCGGCTGCTACTTGCTAAAGATAAACAAGATCTCTGGAGTGGAATTCATTATTCTGTCACTTAAACATTGTGATGTACAGTATATCATTGCTCATGCACACAGTTCAAGAAATGTTAATATTACATTGACTGTAAGTCCTAAGAAGCTCCTTGCCCATATATAGTTTCAATACACTGGGGTGTTACCCATCAAGCTAATTAAATTAAATTAAGGTTGAGGCAGTCATGTGAAAGGATAATTCATTAAGCCAGGCAAGCTCTCTATCCCATTGGTAGGGGTCTGTGCTTCACTTCCAATCAACACTTGCACAATCAAAAAAAAAAAAAAAAAAAAACTGCTGGTGGGCACACAGGAGGCCATTAGAAAGCCTGAAAGCCACCTTAGAGAGAGTGAGGACATGTAGCCCTAATAGAGAACCACTTCTCCTGGGTTACCTGAGACCTATAGGTATTATATAGGTATTTTATATTTGTATTTTTATTTAGTCTGTGTAGTCTCATGTGGTTCTGTGTTTGTCCTATGTTGTTTTATGTAGCACCTTGGTCCTGGAGGAATGTTGTCTCGTTTCACTGTGTACTGTACTAACCGTATATGGTTGAAACGACAATAAAAACCACTTGTGTACTGTACTAACCGTATATGGTTGAAACGACAATAAAAACCACTTGACTTGACCTGCTGAAAGCTGATGAACACCTAAATCAGTCAGTTTTTTTTTTTTACTAGTCTGTCTGCCTCACTCTCTCACACACAATCACCGTTTCCCATAAGTGATTTTCAAAAGGAATGTGAAAGGCTCACAATTGAACAAAAAAGGTAAAACTCAGAGGAGGTGGAAACATCTAAAACAGGACTGAAACAATGCAATACTTGGAAGGATGTCCTAGCCATGAAGTGCCACTTGTGAAACAGGAATATTCAAGTCTATTTTTAAAACTCTGCGACACAGTAAGGGTAGAAGAGAGTGACTGTGGAAAAAATGCTGACTGAAAACGAGCAAAGAAGAAAGAAAAATACTCTCCTAGAACCATACAGACACATCCTATAAGCTGAACTAGCTGTTCTTTCAACATATTTCTCTCATAATGAAAGCGGTCCTATAAATCTTCTAAATGCCCAAACCTTTATTTTTGGTATCAGCTTAATATTAATTTTGAATGCAGAGGCAACAATAATTGTTTTATAACCTCTTTGTTTATGTGCTCAATTAAATTCAGAACACTGTAGAAGTTATCATAAGAACATGAGTTGCTGCAAAGCCCCTTGGCAGTGTAAAACAAGAGATGGCTTCTAAGCAAGTTTCAATTAAAAGATTGGACAGCTGACAGACTGAATGTTCCTTATCAGTAATTATTCTCAGCAGGAGATTCTTAAGGTCAGAACTGAACAAATACAAATGACTGAAACTCACTTGCACTCAAAACAACACCCACATCAGCATCTAACTCTAAGCCACACACAGTATTTAGAAAATTCATAAAGTTTCTGATAGGAATATTTAATTTTTTTTTCTTGCAAAATTTAAAAATGGAATATAAAACAAGTTGCTTAAGTCCTGGATGGTGAAATACAATGGAAATACTGTGTTCCAGCTGTGCTCTAGCCAGCTTTAATTAAGCAAACCACAAAAGGCAAGTGCATTACAGTGCAATAAAATACTCTGCATTGTTTTGTACCTAAGAACAACAATTCCCAAGTAATATAGATAATTATCCAATATTTAGGCTGTTTGCAGTGGCCAAACAATGTAGCAACTTGTTTCTTTAATATAGAGTGTGTGGCCACAGGTGTGCACTGTGCATTTATGGTAATTTTATTCTGCGTTCCATTCAAATACATATTCGGGATGTTCCTACTTGATATTTGACCATATAGGTATTCCACATATGATGTATAAGGAAAAAAATGCTCTTGTTAGCTTAGCAGGTATCCAAGATATCTCCTAGCAACCAAATTGTAGAAGATAAACTATATACAAGCATTTGTTCTTCGGGTGCATGATTATCAAAAGAGAGTAATATTTATTATTGTATTTTACATACATCTTTCTGCAAATGTTTGCTAAACAAGTTTTATTTTCATGAAATGCAGGAACTTTGTCTCATAAATGTGTTTTACCTGCTGAAAAAGATCATGTTAATCAATTACTGTGTAAATCTTCCTAGGTGCTGACATGTTTGCGTGACGTCATGCACCTACATCTGAAATAGGAATTGTGGGTTTCCGCACAGTTTTCCAAGTTGGAAGTTAGACTTCAAGTGGCATTTTATTGCATTTTTCCAAGGAAGGAGGAAACTCTGACTAAATGGAATGCAGCATTGCAACAGCTTCAGACACAGCACATTCAATCAGAATTTAAAGTCTGGACTATCCTTTGTATAATACATAACATAGTAACAATTATGATACATTATGATTAACCATGATAGTCATATACTTCACCTAGCTTCATATAGGCTGCTAGGTAAATTAACCTTAGCATTTAGTAAATTGACATGTTTTGGGCTATGTTTTAGTAAATGGAAGGATGGCAATTTGCTTCTAAATTTTCTAAAACAAGTATAGTATATATATGTATATATGTGGCATGGGGGGGCGTGGTCATGTATCGGTCTGCGGGAGAGGGAGAGCGGTAAGGCTCATAACCTGGCTTATAATTATCTCTAACACCTGTCTCTCATTATAGTGATGGCAGAGGGAGACCTAAAAGGCATGCCAGAGCATCAGAGAGGGGAGAGAGAGTGACCTGAAAGCACAATGGACAGCATGTCTGAGAGTATGCAAGATTTAATTCCTTTATGTTTATAATGATGGTTACTGTCGTAAGTGTTAAAATACTGCAACTTAAAAAACCTGAACTTGAACCAGCTTTGTTGTCTCCTGACAATATAGTACTGTGAAAAAGTTTTAAGCACTTGTGAAAAATGTTGCATAGTGAGGATGTCTTCAAATTGAATACCATAAAAAGTTTTCATTTATCAATTAACGTCATACAAAGTCCAGTAAACATTAAAAAAAAAGCGACATCAATATTTGGTGTGACCACCTTTGCCTTCAAAACAGCACCAATTATCCTACATCACCTGGACAAAGTGTTTCTTGGTTGTTGGCAGATAGGATGTTCCAAGCTTGTATTGTGCTCCCAGTTCTTCTATTCTATTTGCAAAAGGAAATATCAGGAGTTCCCCATCTGTCACTCACTTCGACGTTGTGTTGAAGAAGCGACACTAGGGGTCTCTCTTGAGAGCCTTATGTATCTCTGAACTTTGAGAAAAGGCCAATGAGAAATTGGCATACAGAACTTGCATGTCCTGCTCCCGGACATACGGGTATAAAGGGAGGGAAATGCGTCTGTTCATTCAGAAATTTTCTTCGGAGCCGACCGGTTGTGTGAGCAGCGAGCTGCCCATCTCTGGTGTATGCTGTTGTATCTACGGTGCATATCAGCGGCTTTCTCCTTCTCTGCACGGCAGTGTAGCTTTGCCCCTGGGCGTTTCGACAGCGCTATTAAAAGAGAAATTTTCCTAAAAGAGTATTTTTCTCTAAAAGAGCAATACACAGTGGCGTTGAACGTCCTTTTCAGGACGCGTCTTTATAAAGATGCCTTTCCGCCCCTGTGTAGTTCCTTGATGCGGTCAAGTTCTCTCTGCTCCTGACGGTCACAGGCGCTGCGTCCTGTGTCTGGGCCGTGATCACACTGAGGCAGCGTTTGTGGATGGTTCGTGTTCTCACTGTGAGAACCTTACCATGGCAACATTGCGGCCGTTTCTGTCAAGTCTAGAGGACGCCTCCATGGGACCTCCTCCTCAGTCACTAACTCACCCCCTGCCGGGTGTGCAGAGAAGGTTAAGTGCTTCGAGCCCTCTCTCAGCACCAGAGCCTCGGGACGTTTTTGGCTCCCGATGCCGCATTACCTGCTCCGCCCCACTGCGAAGCCCCGCCGGGTCCGTCAAAAGTGCCCCTAGGCAAGCGAAGCCCCGCCGGGTACACTTAGTGCCCCTAGCACGGAGTTTGGATGCGTGGCTTTCACTTCCCAATCTGTCACGCTGACTGGCCAGGACCATCCGACTCGGTTACGCAATTCAGTTTGCCAGGCCTCCTCTCCCCTACCGCAGTGCACGGCGAAGACACCAAATCCCTCTGCCGGGCCTTGCACAAACTCCCGTTCAAAATGCTCACGCAAAGACACATCCTAACTTGCGTCCGGGATCTAGATTGGTTTGCAGCGGTAGACCTGAAGGACGTGTACTTCCACCTCCCAATATTGCCTCGACATTGACCCTTTCTACGGTTCGCGTTCGACGGCCTGGCATATCAGTACAAAGTCCTCCCCTTCGGCATGTCCCTGTCCCCTCGCGTCTTTACGAAGGTCGCAGAGGCAGCCATTGCCCCGTTTCAGTAAGAAGGCGTTCGCGTACCCAACTACCTCGACGACTGGCTCATTCTGGCCCAGTCCTGAGAGTTACTATCAGCCCACAGGTATCAGGAGCTCAGGCACCTCAGCCGTTTAGGGCATCTGGTCAACTGGGAAAAGAGCAAGCTCACCCCGGTTCAGAGCATCTCTTTTCTCGGCATGGAGTTAGACTCAGTCTCAATGTCAGCACGCCTCACTAACGAGCATGAGCAGTCGATGCTGAAATGCCTCACCTTGTTCAGGCCAGGCACATGGGTCCCCCTAAAACATTTCCTAAAGCTCCTTGGGCATATGGCATCCTCTGCAGTGGTCGCGCCGGGGTTGATGCATATGAGACCGCTTCAGCACTGGCTCCAGACTCGAGTCCCGAGACAAGCGTGTGTTTATCACCCACGCTTTTTGCCAAACTTTCAAACCCTGGACAGACCTCTGTTTTTTATGGGCAGGAGTCCCTTTGCAGCAGGTGTCCCGATGCATCCTGATCACCACAGACGCTTCCAAACAGGGTTGGGGCGCTGTGCACAATGGTCACGAAGCCGCGGGTCATTGGAAAGGGCCCCCGCTGTGCTGGAACATCAATTGCCTTGAGTTCTTGGCTGTACTCCTTGCCCTGCAGAGGTTTCTCCTGCTAGTTCTGGGTAAGCACGTCTTGATCCGATCAGACAGCACCACTATGGTAGCGTACATAAATCGCCAAGGCAGCGTATGCTACCCTCACATGTCGGCATTTAGACTCAAGTTGCTGCATGCCACTCACATCCCGGGCAACCTCAAAGTTGCGAGATGCTAGAGTCAGTCTAACTCAAGGCCCTCTCCCTGAAGACGGCCCTCCTGATCACGCTCGCCTCCATTAAGAGGGTCGGGGACCTGCAATTGTTCTCTGTCAGCGACACCTGCCTGGAGTTCGGTCCGGCAGACACTCATGTGATCCTAAGACCATGACTGTGCCACGTACACAAGGTTCCTATGACTGCCTTCAGAGACCAGGTAGTGAACCTGCATGCGCTGCCCCGGGATGAGGCAGACCCAGCCCCTTCGTTGCTTTGTCCGGTATGTTCTTTGCGTATCTATTTGGACCGCATGCAGAGCTTTAGACGTTCTGAGCGGTCTGTTTTGGTGGACAGTGGAAAAGGAACGCTGTCTCCACACAGAGGCTTTCCCACTGGGTGGTTGACACCATAGCATTGGCCTATCACACCAAGGCCGTGCCCGCCCCCTTGCGGGTTCGAGCACACTCGACGAGAAGCGTGGCATCCTCGTGGGCACTGGCCAAAGGCACCTCCCTAGCAGACATATGCAGAGCAGCGGGTTGGGCAATACCTTTACGAGATTTTACAATCACAGGGTTGAGTCGGTTTCATCCCGTGTTTTCTCAGGTCTAAGCTGGTAGAACTCGGTAATGCGGTAACAACTGACCAGGTATACCACTTGCTCCTAGTGCCTTTTCCCTCCGCTGAGGCAATACCACACGCTCTTATCCCAGGAGATCCCACTTACTCGGCTCCCTGGATGACTCCTCCCTAGACCTCTGGTCCACGAATTCAGCGGAGGAATTCGCCGACCAAACCCAATGCGGGTACTAAATATACCCTGTACTGGAATAGGTGCTCCACAGGTTGGGTCCCCATGTGGAATTATCCCCCTGTGTGTATTTTCCGGGGTACGGTCCCATTGCTATTGGACCCGCGTTTCCCTTGGGCAGTCCTCACAGACACCCGGTTGCTGTGTTTGTAGTAAATCCCTCTTAATGAGGTAGGATCTACCACCGCACCATTCTCCACATGTGACCTAAAAGCCCATGTGATGTATTTCACCACTCTTTTCCTCCCCCAGTCTGGGCAGGTGTGATCTCCGCAGGGTCTTTCCCCCCTGAAAGAATAGGAACTGGGAAAGAACGCCTTCCCCAATGTGTGTGATAGCATTTAGATGGCCCCAACAGCTTTAACTCTATGCGAGAAACATAGAGAGAGAAAAGGTGCGGCTGGCGTGGCTTGCTCCCATGCTTGGCATATCGCCTTGTTCCCCCCATATCGGGATGTAAGGAACCAGAAGGTTTTGACGATTTTTTTGGGCATTGAGGAAGGGTATGTGTAGTCTGGCACAGCCTGTTGTTTTGGCACGCAAACTACCTGCCTGCACCTGTGTCAGCAGCGCACGTACACAGTTCAGCGCATGGCGTGATTAAAATTGGACCCCTAGTGTCGCTTCTTCGACACACCGTCGTCATGAATGACAGACGGGGAATGTCTAGGTTACTGTTGTAACCTCCGTTCCCTGATGGAGGGAACGAGACGTTGTGTCCTCCCGGCCACGTCGCTGAACCGAGCCACTGTTGCGGCCGAACCTCATGGTTGGCTCCTCAGACAAATCCAGAATGAACAGACGCATTTCCCTCCCTTTATACCCATATGTCTGGGGGCGGGAAAAGCAAATTATGTCTGCCAATTTCTCATTGGCCTTTTCTCAAAGTTCAGAGATGCATAATGCTCTCAAGAGAGACCCCTAGAGTCCCTTCTTCAACACAACATCTCGTTCCCTCCATCAGGGAACGGAGTTTACAACAATAACCTAGACGTTTAAATGGAGATTTTCTTTTTTTTAAGATGAGCATGTAAAGAAAATCAAATTCATGGGCAAGGAAGAGGCGAGAAACCGGCTTGTCAACATAAATAATAATTTAATGAAGAACTTAAAACAAACACATAGGACAACAGACATGTCTGCTGATTAAGCTCTCTCTCCCGATCGCCGTCTGCGAGTGGCCTTTATCCCTCTTGACGTGCGTAATCACGCGCCAGTCCCGCCCTCCACCGTGCCACATTCCTCCCCCGTTCTCTCAGGCTGGGGACCCCCGGCCTGACGTACATCCCCTGGGGGGGGGGGGGGCGCCTCCCACGCGGTCTGCCGGCGGGTCATCCCCATCAGCCTGGACGAGGGAGGGGGCAAGGGGAGGGAAACAACAATTAAAAATAGGGGGGGAGGGAGGGTTCCTGCACTGGGCAGTACCTCCCCTCCCACAAACACCATAATTTAAAAAAGAGGGAAAAGGCCAACGCAGAGCGGTATCGAGAGAGAGAGGAGAGAGAGATTAAAGGAAAGAAAGAAAAAAAAACGTACTCGCCGGTTCTCTGATACGCCGTAGCTCGTTCCTCAGCCACTTCTCCACCCTCTACAGGACAACAGCCGCGCCTCTCCGGGCAGATCGGAGGCAGTCCTCAGCCCCTGGTGGACGGAACGCCCCGCCGCGTTCCCGGGGTGTCGAAGGGGCCTCCCCCCGCCCCTGGCAGCGGTTCTCCCGCTCCAGGCGGTCGGCGGCGAGCCCCTCCCCGCACGCGGTTGGCAGTCTCCAACCCCACCGCGTTCCAGCGGCTACTAGGGGACTCCCCCGCCCCTGGCAGCGGCCCTAACCGCTCCAGGCGGTCGGCCAGGAGCCCCTCCTCCCCTCGCGGTTGGCGGCCGTTCCTCCGCGTCCAGGTGGCTGGGCTCCTCCGTCCCCCGCAGCTGGCCGCGGCTGCTCCATTGAGAAGTGGCGAGAACTCCGCTACGGCGTATCCCTCTTCCTTCCCGGGTTTCGGCACCAATGTAAAGAAGATCAAATTCATGGGCAAGGAAGAGGCAAGAAACCGGCTTGTCAACATAAATAATAATTTAATGAAGAACTTAAAACAAACACATAGGACAACAGACATGTCTGCTGATTAAGCTCTCTCTCCCGATCGCCGTCTGCGAGTGGCCTTTATCCCTCTTGACGGCTCAATTAGCCTGATACGGGACCGGGCGTGCGTAATCACGCGCTGGTCCCGCCCTCCACCGTGCCACAGAGCACTTCTTTATTTGCAAATGAATAACAAAACAATACAATTAATTAAATAATGTGATAAGAATTTTTTTTAAATCTCTATTTCTGTTGATGCAATTGTACTATGTATACTGTACTTTTTAGGTGTATACAGCTAGTCTGTATTATGTCTGTGAGTACTGTCTATTTTATGTCTGCTGCCGCTTACATTACAGTATGTTTGCTTGCATGAATGTCTTATAATGCAATTTTCTCTGACTCTCTGTCTGTCATTGTTAATGCTGTTATTTTCTATATTTATAATTTTTTTAAAGATTTTTTTAGATGTTGCCTGTATCTAAAAATGTCACCTACTTAAGTTTAACTGCTGCCTTAAAATTTTAAGTAAAATCAAATGATGTGTTCAAGTCATTTGAACTCATTATTTTAAGTCTTGTCAAGCTTTGGATTGCTCTTTGTAAGTGTAAATGACTTAACAGTGTTAGCTGTTTCAATTTAGCAAAGTAAGTTAAAAAAGAGGTTAATTACTAATGTGCATTCTGTTAATTTATCCTGATAAGTGGTTTCAACTTATCTATTTCAGTTAAAAAAAAAGAAGTCTTATCATTACTTTTCTAGATATGATAACACACTTTTTCAGTGTTTTAAAGTTAAGATCATAGTAATTGTGGAGCGGAGGAGGGAGGGGCCGGGCTGGAATGATGCACGCCCGGACCCCAATCGGCCTGATGAGGCACACGAAGGGATAGAGGCGGCCGATGACGACGGTTTGAGAGAGAGAGAGAATTACGGGCGGCTGCCCTGTATGTGTTTATGTTTGAGTGTTTTTGTTTAAGTTTGTTATTAAATATTATTTATATTGAAAAGCCGGTTCTCGCCTCCACTCTATGCTTTGTTCCCCGAAATTTAATCGCAAGGGTCACCACAGGGTATTTCTGAATATCCCCATGCACACTGTGGGGCGGAGGGGGGCGGGGCCAGGCTTGAATGTTGCACGCCCGGTCCCCAATCGGCCTGATGGGGCGCGCCTGGAATAAAGGCAGCCGGTGACGACGGTTCGAGAGAGAGAGAAAATTACAGGCGGCTGCCCTGTATGTGTTTATGTTTGAGTGTTTTTGTTTAAGTTTGTTATTATATATTATTTATATACCCCCTTACACACACACTTCACCCTCACCGTTTACGTATGCCCAATGCCCCATGTTGAACCAAGCGTTGGTGGATAGTGGTTTGATTACAACCGGTGTCCACCAATGCTTGGTGAGTACCCCCCCTTGATTCTTACCAGTATCCTGTACGCTCTGGCTCGATCGGGGGCTCCATGGGGCGTACTTGGCTGGTCTTCCCGGTTTTTGGCACCAATGTAAGGGGGTTAAGATGGGCAAGGAGGCGGCGAGAACTGGCTTGTCAATATAAATAATATTTATTTAATTGATAAATCGTAAATTTTCTCTCTCTCTCGAACCGTCGTCACCGGCTGCCTTTATCCCTCGCGCACCCCATCAGGCCAATTGGGGACCGGGCATGCAACATTCCAGCCTGGCCCCACCCCCCCTTCTAAATTGTTGAAAACAAGTGCACAACAGTAGCAAATTTCATAACAAACAGGCATAAAAATGTGCCTGAACATATCAGGAAGACTTTCCTCATGGAAAATTGGAAACAAGCTTAAAAAACATTTAAGAAATTTAGATTTAGTCCTTCTAGCAAATGTAAGTGATTGAATGTTTATGAGTGATTTAGTTTAAAAGAATAGTTCACCCAAAAATGAAAATTCACCATTTTCTACTGACCCTCATGCCATCCCAGATGTGTATGACTTTCTTCTGAGCTCTTTAGCTCCTTACAATGCAAGTGAATGAGTACCAAAGCTTTGCCAAAAGTTAAAAAAACACAAAAGCAGCAGAAAAGTAATCCAATCAACTCCAGTGGTTTAATAAAACTTCTTCTGAAGTGATACAATCAGATTTTTGAGAGAACAGAACATCTTGCTATTGTGATTTCAAGCTTGACTACACTTCTTAGCACCATCTAGCCACTCTGTGCATGTGTCAAGCACTAGGAAGTGTAATCAAGCTTGATCATGATTGTCCCTGTAGAATGCAATGGCAAGATGTTCAGTGAAATAGGAGTTACACTGGAGTTGTTTGGATTACTTTTCTGCTACTTACGTGTTTTTTTGTTTAGTTTTTTTTTTTACTTCAAAGTTTTGGCACCCATTCACTTGCATTGCAAAAAGGTACAGAGCTGAAATATTCTTCTGTGTTCTGCAGAAGAAAGTAAGTCACACATCTGAGATGGCAAGTTAATTTTTATTTTTGGGTGAACTATTCCTTTAAGTGTTAAAGAGCTGCTCAGAACTATTCCTCAGAAAGTGTTAATGTGTGTGTTTAAGCGAGATTTTGTGTGTATGTGTTTGAGTAAATGCAATAAGTGTGTTTTGTATACATGTGTTGAGTGCTTAGAGAAAATCTAAAAACTTTATACGCAGCAGTAACTATTCCAAGATGGGAAACTGAATAATAATAATAATAATAATAATAATAATAATAATAATAATAATAATGGACAGAGGGTGTGCTAGTTTGTGTGTATGTGAGTGTTTGTGTTTGACAATACATATGAAATAACAAATTTAGGCCAACATAATCCTGATAACATTAGAAAATAAAAGCTTGATACATACAGTATATTCCAATACCAAGACATATTGACTACTCCAGTACATGCTTGTTATAGGAAGAGGCGAGAAACCGGCTTGACATATAACTTAAAGGTTTAATGGGGAAACTCAAAATACAAACACACAAGACGACGGACATGTCCGTGAACGATCTCTCTCTCTCTTGCCTCGCCGTCCGCGAGTGGCCTTTATCCTTCTTGACGGCTTTGAAACAACAATTAAAAATGGGGGGGAGGTTCCTGCACTGGGCAGTACCTCCCCTCCCACGAACACCATAATTTAAAAAAGAGGGAAAAGGCCAACGCAGAGCGGCAGTGAGAGAGAGAGGAGAGAGATTAATTAAAAAAAACTTACTCGCCGGTTCTCTGATACGCCGCAGCTTGTTCCTCAGCCACTCCTCCACCCTCTACCGAACGGCAGCCGCGCCTCTCCAGGCGGATCCGAGGCAGTCCTCAGCCCCTGGCGGACGGAATGCCCCGCCACATTCTCGGGGAGCCGAAGGGGACTCCCCCGCCCCTGGCAGCGGTTCTCCCGCTCCAGGCGGTCGGTCGCGATCCCCGCTCGCGGACGGCGGTCTTCCCTCGACCCCTCCGCGTTTCAGCGGCTGGTAGGGGCATCCTCCGCCCCTGGCAGCGGCCCTGACCACTCCAGGCGGTCGGCTATATGAGCCCCATCTCCCCTCGCAGTCGGTGGTCATTCCTCCGTGTTCAGGTGGCTGGGCTCCTCGTCCCCCGGCAGATGGCGCGGCTGCTTCTTTGGGGTAGTGGTGAGAACTCCGCTACGGCGTATCCCTCTTCCTTCCCGGGATTACGAATGTAACACAGATCAAGGTCATGGGCAAGGAAGAGGCGAGAAACCGACTTGACATATAACTTAAAGGTTTAATGGAAAACTCAAAAGACAAACACATAAGACGACGGACATGTCCGTGAACGATCTCTCTCTATCTCCCATCACCGTCGGCGAGTGGCCTTTATCCCTCTTGATGGCTTAATTAGCCTAATACGGGACTGGGCGTGCGTAATCACGCCCCGGTCCCGCCCTCCACCGTGCCACAGTCTCTTAAAATGTGTACCTGTGCAGAAGATTGGTCTGGTTTGATCTTCATCACCACTCTCTGTAAAAACTGAAGAGTACTTCATAGCTGCTGGGTACTCAAGGTTTACACAATAGATGATGCCTATAAGGCATGGTACATCACTGAGGTTGTGTAAAACAATGGTCTCCTCCACCACAACTGCCACATTGAAAACCTCCTCTAGAAGGTCATCCTCCAGTGCACCTTCATATCAGGATGCTGACTTGCATTCCCTTCATGGCCACATCTAGCATCTCACCATGCGCCTTCAAAATCAGGAAAAACCAAAGAAACACACAAAAAAAAAAAACATTATTTCAGTGACTATTTTTGGTCTTTAAAAAAGTTATTCTATAAGGCAAATTAAAAATGTTGTCATCAGTCACAGATAGTAATTTGAGCCAAGCCACTCACTTCAAAAAAGACTTAATCTACAATTGGGTCCATGACTGTCTTTGTAATGAGAAACTAGTTTTTTCATTATATGTGACAAAATTGCAAAACTTACAAGTCCACTTCATCCAGTCACAGCCAAACAATGTGTGCCTGTAAAAAGAGAAAGTTAATTATCAGAACTTGTGAGGTACCTTACTTTAATCTGCAAGCATTAATATCTGAACTACCTAGCCAATTATAATATTTGGTGATATTCACTATAATGGGTATAGACTACAAAGGGAGGTAAATATTACAAGATTGTTGGTTAGTACACAAGTTTACACAATTCAAATATTTTTCTTCCATCAAAAGTGCTTCTCTTTAGGGTCATCTTAAGTTTTATATGACCTCATGTTAACATTAAACGACTATTCGACAATGGAGATTTGTTTCTACAATTATTTTTTACTATTTGATGACGTTGTCTATTTGTTTCAGCCCACTAAAAAGAAGCCTCACTGATTGGCGACGTCTAGCTAACTAATCTTAACCTAGCTAGGCCTTCATACACGGTTGATAGACTGGACAGAGGATGTTAAAATTACCTGAACTTCGGTACCAAGTCAATATTAAAAGTAAAGAGGTGTTAAGATACCAATATTTATTTAGTTAGGCAAACAAACTCACCCGTACGCTGTCTGACTGACCAACGGCTTCTTTCAAGGGGCGCGAAAAATATTCCTAGAATGTCTGAAGATTATATTAGGTCAAATCCATTGATATTTCTCATTTGCGCTGATAGTTTTGAATGATTACTCCGCCTCCGGGCTGCCGGTTGTATATGGTTGTCGCAACAGGTGAAATATTTCAAAGCAAATCCAAAAATAAATGTCCACAGATGGTCGGAGCTCAACGCAGCCCCCGAACGACTCTCCAAGTCGGATGCAGTGAAAAGGTGGCTTTAATGCAGTATGATAGAACATAAATTGTTAAGTTCATTAAACTTTGTTGGGCCCCCTTAAATTTTAATTATACTAAAGTGACTTAAAAATCAAGTTGAATCTCGTACAACTTATTAAATCAAGTTCAAATTGTTCAAATTAACTTAGTCAATGAAAACAAATAAGTTGACATGATTTATTGATCATATAATTTTTTACAGTGTAATTGTTTTGTAATGATCTGTTAAATATAACAACACCTAATTTCTAAATGACAATAAAAATGACTGTGATGATACCTCTTATAAGTATATCCTTATAAGTCCTCATCACAAATTGCCATCTAGTCTTCGGCTTGTTTGGTGTGATCAAAGCAAAACACACTGTATGAGGACATTTTCCGGTTGCTTGGTCAGACTTGAGAAGGGATAGGTTTTATTGATTTTAGGTTCCAACACAAACACACATATTTGCTCTAGTGTGAAAATGTGTTATTCGACAGGGCTTGGGCTTAGCATACAAATTTGCTTAGCTTGAATACATGCACAAAATATTCCAATCCATGTTTAATTCAGCAACTTACAATGTCAATGAATAATGCTCACACTATATAATTACTTTCTCTCCACAATATCACTAGTAGGAATAAGCAGATAATCAATCCTGAAATATCAATAAATGCTTATTTAATTGCAGTTTTGTTAAGTTTGATAATTTGACGATATAATTTGGGGATACATTTTATATATATAAATCCAATTCCAAAAAGTATCAATATTGGTATCTGGTATGAAACTGTTGTATGTTTGCATCATCGACATGAGTACCACTGTTAAGTGGATACAAATTATACAGTATGTCATAAAAAATAAGTTCAGTTCAGCAAGTTAGGATATATTACACTCATAACAATTGTGCTAAAATTAATAATTTAAAATATTATTTTTAGTAATAATTCAAGTAATTTTTTATACATTTGTATGCCTAAATAGAAAATGTGTTTACCCTTACAGAATTAACAATGGTTTCACTACAGTAACTATAGTTTAACCATGGTATTTAGTTAAACCATAGTTACCACACAATTAACTATGGTTACTACTACAAAATTACTGTAGTAAAACCATGTTTAAATATTTTCTTATGACTTATTAACAACAATTACACACAAACTCATGATAAGAAACGTCTTGGTGACTATCGTAACATCCGTTCCCTGATGGAGGGAACAAGACGTTGTGTCGATGTAGTAACACTAGGGGTCTCTCTCTTGAGAACCTCAGTTACCACTTATCTTTGAGAAAAGGTCAATGAGAACTGGCAAATAGAATTTGCATGCCCCTCCCCTGGACATACGGTTATAAAAGGAGGGAAGCGTGCATCTTTTCATACAGGTTTTGAGCTGAGGAGCCAAGAGTAAGGTCTTGGCCATTTCAGCGGCTAGTACAGTGTTGTGGCAAGAGGGACACAATGTCTCATTCCCTCCATAGGGGAGTGAAGGTTACGACATTAATCAAGACGTTCCCCTTCCGTCACTCACTCGACTTTGTGTCGATGTAGTGACACAAGGGTTCCCTATCTAAAAATGCCACAACACTGAACCGTGTTATGTGGACTGCTGATGCTGGTGCAAGCAAGCTGCTGCATGCAAAAATAGCAGGTGCGTCAGACTGCACATAACCTTCCCCAATGCCCCAAAGACGTCATGTAGTTCCACACAACCCTGAGGGGGGGAAGCGACATAACTAGCATGGGAGCAGGCTGTGCCATCCGCTGCATTTTCTCTATCTATGTTTTCTCTCCATAGAGTGTTAGATGTGCCTGGGGCCATCTAATGCTATAACACACATCGGGGAAGGTGTTCTTTTCCTATCCTATTCTTTCAGGAGGAAAAGACCCCGCAGAAACCACATCCTGCCCAGCAGTGGTGTAGAACATGTGGCAAATACGTCACATGGGCTTTCACATAGGTGAATGGCATGGTGGTAGGTCCTGCCTCGATGGGGAGGGGCACTACAAACACAGCGGCCAGGGAGCAGAGAGAACTCTGCCCAAGGGAGATGTGGGTCTGCCAACAAGGGGACCATACCACCGAAAATACATCACAGGGGGTTACTGGAGAAATCATTACCTGTGGAGGACCTGTTCTAGTACAGGCATCCCAGTGCCTGCATTGGGTCTGTCTGCGAACTCCTCCGCTGAATTCAGACTTGACTGGGGGAGTAGAGCACATGTCTTCGCCTCACGAGAGGGGAAAGGCCCTATGCGCAAGCGATATGCCCAGCCAGCTGTTCCGTATTACCGAATTCTACATGTTCGGACATGACAAAACACGGGACGCAACCGGCTCAACCCAGAGATATAAAATCTTGTGAAGGTATTGGGTGTTGCTCAGCCCGCCGCTCTGCAGATGTCTGCTAGAGAGGTACCATTGGCCAGTGCCCACAAGGTTGCCACACTCCTTGTAGAGTGTGCTCGAACCCACAAGGGGGCGGGCACGGCCTGGGTATGGTAGGCCAACGCAACGGCGTCCATGATCCAGTGGACAAGCCTCTGTTTGGAGACAGCGTTCCCTTTCCGCTTTTCACCAAAGAAGACAAAGAGCTGCTCAGAGCATCTAAAGCTCTGCATGCTATCCAAATAGGTGATCAAAACACGCACTGGACACTACAAGTCTAAGGCTGGGGCTGCCTCCTCCCGGGTCAGTGCTTGCAGTTTCACTACCTGATCCCTGAAATGGGTCGTAGGAACCTTGGGCACATAGCCCGGTCATTGTGTCAGGATGACGTGAGAATCTGCCAGACCGAACTACAGGCATGTGTTGCTGACAGTGAATGCTTGCAGGTCTCCAACCCTCATGATGGAAGTGAGCGCAATCAGGAGGGCCGTCTTCAAGGAGAGGGCCTTTAGTTCGACTGACTCTAGCGGGAAACAGGCATGGCCTAGGAGGGTTCAGCCTACGAGCGCCTCTAAGGAACCTGATGATCAGGTCGTGCTTCCCTAATGACTTACCATCCACTGCGTCATGGTGAGCGACTATGGCAGATACATAAACCTTCAAGGTGGAGGGGGACAGCCGCCCCTCCTGCAGGAATGAGAGCACTGACCTGACCGTGCACCTTAGTGGGTCTTCAGATCGAGAAGAACACCAATTTGCAAATAAGCATCAATTTAGGGCATAAAGCTGCCTGGTAGAGGGAGCTCTGGCTTGAGTGATCGTGTCTATGACGGCTGGTGGTACACCGCTTATTTCTTCCACATCCCATCCAAGGGCCAGACATGGATGTTCCAGAGGTCTGGGCACAGACCCTAAGAAAGAAGGTACTTCTTCAGGGGAATCCGCCAGGGAGGTGCTGTCGCGAGGAGTGTGAGATCCGAGAGCCAAGTCTGAGTGGTCCAGTAAAGGGCCATGAGAGTGACTTGATCCTTATCCTCCCTTACCTTGCACAAGACTTGTGCAAGTAGGCTCACTGGGGGAAATGCGTACTTGCGCAGGGGCCAGCTGTGTGCCAGTGCATCTGTGCCGAGGGGGGCTTCCATCAGAGAGTACTAGTGTGGGCAGTGGGTGGATTAATGGGAGGCAAACAAATCAACATGTGCTCTGCCGAATCGACCCCAAACCAGCTGAAACACCTGATGGTGGAGTCTCCACTCTCCGCTGAGCATTACCTGCCATGACAGCATGTCCGCTGTGGCATTGAGATTGCCTGGGACATGAATGGCATGCAGGGACCTCAGCCACTGCTGACTATAAAAAGGAGGAGATGGCGGGCGAGTTACAACATGTGACAAGAGCGAACGCCGCCTTGGTGATTTATATATGCTACTGTCGCTGTGTTGTCTAAGCAGATCAATTCGCGCTTGCTGCAGATCAGCAGCAGGAATCTGGGCAGGGCAATGGCAGGGCAAACAACTCAAGGCAGTTGATGCGCCAACCCAGCCGTGGCCCTGTCCAGGAGCCAGCAGCTGAGTGCCCATTGTAAACGGCGCCCCAGCCCGACTGGGTGGTGTCTGTAGTAACTTGGACGCATCTGAACACCTGCTGTAGGGGAACTCCTGCCCGTATAAAAAAGAGCTTCGTCCAAGGGCTGAATCAGTTGACAGCAGGAAGGGGTGAGGGTCACACGGTATGTGCCGTGGCGCCATGCCCATCTCGGGACTCGAGTCTAAAGGCAGTGCTGAAGCGATCTCATATGCATCAACCTGAGTGACGTGACTGCCACTTAGGATGCCATATGCCCCAGGAGCCTCTGAAATTGTTTCAGTGGAACCACTGTGCCCGGTCTGAACATACTCAGGCAGTTCAGCACCGACTGCGCGCACTGTCATTGAGACCGAGTCTAACTCCATGTTGAGAAAAGAGATGCTTTGAACTGGGGAGAGCTTGCTCTTTTCCCAGTTGACTCGTGCTCGAGCACCAGGTTCCTGTGTGCACAGAGCAACTGTCGAGAGTATGCTAGGATTAGCCAGTCGTCGAGGTAGTTGAGTAAGCGAATGCCCACTTTCCTTAATAGGGCAAGAGCTGCCTCTACGACTTTCGTGAAGAAGCGAGGGGACAGGGACAGACCGAAGGGGAGGACCTTGTACTAATATGCCTTGTCGTCAAAAGTGAATCGTAGAAAGGGTCTGTGATGGGGTAATATTGAGACGCAAACCAATCATGATGCCGGATGCATGTCAGAATATGTTTCTGCATCAGCATCTTGAACGGGAGTCTGCATAAGGCCCGGTTCAGAATTTGCAGGTCCAAGATTGGCCGCAACCCACCGCCTTTCTTGGGTACGATGAAGTGTGGGCTGTAGAACCCCTTCTCCATCTCGGCTTGAGGGACAGGCTCTATCGTGTCCTTGCACAAAAGGGTTGCGCTCTCCAAAAGGATGGAGGTGTTTACGCCCTGCACCAAGGTGAAGTGGACGCTGAGCTGGGGTGGAGCTGCCTGGGGTTTCACCCTCTGCAGACAGACACCCTCAGCAGGCAGACGGGCTGTGGGATGTTGAACATCGGTGTGGCAAGATGTGTTGGATGGCCTCTGTCTGCTTCTTCACTGCTGTGAACTGCTGGGCAAAGTCCTCAACGGTATCGCCGAATAGGCCGATCTGGGAGATGGGGTCGTCGAGATAGCGAGCCTTGTCGAAGTCCCACATCTCAACCAGATTCAGCCAAAGATGGCGTTCCTGGACCACGAGGGTGGCCATCGCCTGTCCGAGTGCGCGCGCTGTGACCTTCGTGGCCCAGAGGGAGAGGTCAGTTGCCGAGCGCAGTTCCTGCATCACATCAGGATCAGGACTACCCAGGTGCAGATCTTTTAACACCTTGGCCTAGTGCACTTGCAGGAAGGCTATGGTGTGCAGGGCGGAGGGGGCCTGTCCAGTGGTGCTGTAGGCCTTGGTCGCCAGAGACGGTGTTTGCGGTCACAGGTGCACCTCAACTGCCTTATTCACCTGGGGAAGCTCCGTGTACCCGTGGACCTCCCCGCCATAAAGGGTAGTGAATGCGAATGAGCGAGGAAGTCGGTTTCGGGCAATGAAAGATGCCCTACACGACTCATGCTCTTCAGCTCCTCATGCACCTCCAGGATGAAAGGAACTGGGGCGTGGCTGAAATCACGAAAATCTCCCGAAATCGCCTCCAGCACCAGCCACACCAGACCTATACCCATGGGTAGAAGGCGTAATGTGGGGGGTGGCTAGAGTGGCTTTTCCCTAGAGAAAGGAAAGCCGTGACCACAACGTTGCCACGCAGTGAGAACATGAACCATACACAAACGCTGCCTCGAGGTGATCGCTCCCCAGACATGTGAGGCAGTGCCCATGGCCGTCAGAAGCGGAGAGGTAACGACCGCATCCAGGAATGACACAAAGACAGAAGGGCATCTTTAGAAAATATTTCTTTAAAAACACATTCAATGTCAATGTGGACTCTTTGAGAGAAATATACTCTTTTAGAAGGGCTGTCGAAGTGCCCAGAAGAGAAGAGAAAAGCAGCGAATGCTCTTATAGAGGTGAGTGGAACAGCAGTGTGTTTACTCAGCTCACTGAAATAACCACTCTGCTCCGATGTGAAATCTTCCCTCCTTTTATACCTGTATGTCCGGGAGAGGGGCATGCAAATCCTGTTAGCCAATTTTCATTGGCCAGACAATACATTAAAGGGTAGAGATTACACAATCTTTATTTGTTCCGAGCAGATGTGGTGCTTTCTGTGTGGTAAGCATGGGCATGTGAGACAGATGTGCCCAAACAAACAAAACAATGTTAATAGTTTGAATAGGCCCCGAACAAATTCTACAGGCAATGATCAAGGGAACACCCCTGCAGTACGTGAAACGACAGATGTGGAACCCGTAGGAAACACTGATGAGATTGAAAGTAACATTAAAACTGTAAACACTGACGTTGATCAGTCAGAGTATAATACACATCTTCAAGCATCAAAAGCTGTTACAACAGAGAGTGTAGAAACAAAAATGCAAGAAGAACATGCTCAAACTAAAAGCAAAGAAAAAGAATACCCAATAACAGAACTTATAGAGGTAGACAATAATATGCATGACTGATAAGAATGATCAGTTCTGACACTATGCAGTCAGATAATGATTCAGATAATGACACAAGGATCAGCACTTGGTAGTGAACCCAAACTCTACTCAGCATAACTAATCAGCGTCTTTCTTGATAAAACTAAGGGAGCTCTAAACCCTCCGTTTGAAGATTCAAGACTCTTGTAGAATTCAAGATTTTTGTAAAGATTTAATTGCAAATTCAACTCTTGAAGAGTTTAGTTGACACAAACTGCATCATCTTAAAAAGATAATAACTAAAGTTAAAAAAAATAAATAAATAAAAATCGCCATTGTAGCACTAAAACAATTCCTGTAATGTGCTGTAAAGTGTATAAAGAGATACCTGCAGAGAGTATTTCTTGATTGCATTTATTTATTTTTAGACAATTGAGTATTATGGCATACTTAAATATTGGGTCCTTAAATAGTACAAAGTAGTTTTTGTCATTGAAGAAAGCTGATGTGATGTTTTTACAACACACACGGACATCCATAACCAAGTACAATGGCTAGAAAATTGGAGAGGTTTAGCTTTCCTTAGTGATGACTCTAATATAAGAGCTGGTGTTGCTATTTTAATATCATCAGAACTTCAGGGAAAGCTCTTAATGTAATTGAAACTGTACCTGGTAGAACGCATTTTCTAAATATTACTTTGCAAGGACTTTCTTTTTCTTTTATTAATGTCTACGCTCCAAATATAGGCTCTGAAAGAATTATATTTTTTTAGGTAATAACAAGATGCCATGATAGATATTCCTACCTAATAATAGTTTCATTATTCTAGCAGGAGATTTTAATTGTACTCTGAATTATGTGGAAGATAGGAATCACAACAAACCTCATCTTAATTTACCAGAAGCTCTTCAGAAAGAAATAACATATTATGAAATTGTTGACATGTGGAGAGAATCATTTCCTAAGAATAAACAATACATGTTGCTAAAAATAAATTCCAACACAGTATCTGTGGCAAGACTGGATAGAATTTATGTACAAAAGTGTGAAAAAGGACGCTTCTTAAATAGCAGTATTATTCCCACACCTTTTTCTCATCACCATTATATCTCTCTCAAAGTTAAAACTATGAGCACTTCTTAGAAATCTTATTTGCACTTCAATAACAAATTATTACAAGACTATTCTTTCGTGTACTCATTTACTCTTTTCTGATGAGCTTGGAGAGAGAGAAAATTACAGTTTAAATTCCTTTACTAAGTCAATGGTGGTATATAACCCTCTCGAGGCAGGCGTTGCTGATTTGCAACAGTTAAAAACGAACTACTTTATTACTCCAGATACATATTTTATGAGTTTTTTTTACTCAGAAGTACCACTGCAGGACTTGGTTGACCATTAGCAACAAACAGTTTCCCACTTGCTCACCAGATGGCAGTGTAGTCTCACGTCCAACATGTCTGTTTCCATGGGTTCCCTGAAACTGATTTTCTTGGCATCAATTTCGTGTAAGTATCACTATCAACCTCGATTAATTTGAAACTAAAACTGCATAAGAAGAATCATAAGTGTATATAGACACAGTAAATGCCAATTAGTAGATTTTATCTCTTCTGGATTTTTCCCCTGGTGCAGCTCTATTTCAACGTAGCAGATTTGCAACGTGTGGCCAGATAGGTACCACTGGATACCACATGCTTTATCTACTAGTTTGCCTATATTTTGAGCAACAGTTTATACTAGGGTTATTTTCCTATCACCAGTGTTTACGTATTACTTTGAGGTGTCACTGAGGGTATATCATATGGAAAATTTAATAATTTGGAGTGAAGTTACAAACAATCTGAGGCAGATTTGATCAAAAGCAATGGCACAATACCATGTTCATCTGACTGTGCAGTGAGGAAAACTGATGTAGCCTAAATTCCATGGCACTTTTATTAGTACAGATCATTGTGTCAAAGCATTTTTTGGCAAACTACCTTACAGAATACTCTCTATGCAGGATTTGCAGTGTGTTATGGCAGGCAGACGAAAGATTTACTCAGCCAGGGAAGTCATCGAGTACATTTGCCTTCCTGATGGTGCTTTATCTGACACAGAATCCATTCCAGACGATAAAATTGCTGATCCAGATTTTGAGGAATCTCCTGAAGCATACGAGTCTGACTCCAGCTTTGATGATGATAAGCCACTGGCAGCAATACCAAAAGCTAATCTCAACCACCTTGTTGTTGAAATTCATAACATACATGCAGACAGTGACACTGAGGTCCCAGATGACAATGAACCTCAGCCAGGCCCAGCTCCAGTCAACAAAGAGTTTTCTTGGAGGCAGAGGAAACCCCCAGCAGCTGACATAGACTCTTCATTCCGAGGACCTGCATTCTCACCTCCCCCAGACGAAATACCAAGTCCAAAGTGGTATTTTGATCAGTTCATGGACAAATCTGTGTTTGAACATATTTCTCACCAATCTAACTTGTATGCAGTTATGAAGAATGGCTCAGAACTGAAAACAACCCCTTCTGAAATAGAGCAATTCATTGGTTTACACATCTTGATGACCGTAGTACGTATGTCATCGTACCGCATGTACTGGCAGACGGCAACCCGCTACGACCCAATTGCGACAGTCATGGGACGTAAGCGATTTGATAATCTGCGTACATACATCCACATGAACGACAATACCAATGTGAAGCAAAAGGGTGAGCCTGGATACGATCCATTATTCAAGGTGCGTCCAGTTCTTGAGAAAGTCCGTGCCAACTGTTTGAAGGTTGAACCAGAAGAAAACCACTCCATTGATGAGCAGATGATCCCCTTCAAAGGAAAGATTGGAATGAAACAGTATATCAAGAACAAGCCACATAAATGGGGAATCAAGGTCTTTACTCGTGCAGGTGTCACTGGACTAGTCTATGACTTTGAAGTATACACTGGAAAAGGGACCGTGACCAATGAGCGTGGACTTGGTGTTGCCGGTGAAGTTGTGCTTCGTCTCGTATCAGAAGTTCCAAAAGGACTAAACTACAAGTGCTTCTTCGACAACTGGTTCACTTCCCCTGAACTCATTGTGGAACTGAAGAAAATGGGAATTCTAACAGATGCTACCATCAATCGTAACCGTCTCCGTGGATGTACCCTCAAGAGTGACAAGGAACTCTCAAAGGCCGGGCGTGGTGCGTATGAAGTGAAATACGAAAAGACAAGTGGGATGTCCATCGTGAAGTGGTATGATAACAAGGCAGTGTTGCTGGCATCATCCTTCATTGGCCCTGAACCTGTTGAGAGATGCAGAAGGTGGTCGAAAGAGAAGAAGGAATATGTGGAAGTGGACAGACCCCACATTGTCAAGGTGTACAACCACAACATGGGAGGAGTAGACTTAGCAGACATGTTTGCAGCTCTCTATCGCATTGACATCCGCCCACGTCGTTGGTATCTGCGCATCTTGTACTACTTGATTGACCTATCACTGGTCAATGGTTGGCTCCTCTATCGCCGTCATCTCACCCAGAAGCAGGAGAAGAAGTATATGCCACTTCTTGACTTCCGTGTTCAAGTTGCAGATGCCCTCATCAAGGTTGGCAAACAGGCTGACTTGAACAGTAGGAAAAGAGGACGACCATCATTGGAAGATGATCCAACGTCCCATCAAGCTGCCCCACCTCCACCTCCACTTCAGAGGATCTCTGCACCATCGGTTGATGTCAGATTAGACCGATGCGATCATTTCCCCATTCATGCTGAGAAACGTGGACGATGCAGACTGTGCAAGAAAGGCTACACGCAAATGGCCTGCCTGAAGTGCAAAGTACTTCTGTGCTTTACAAAAGACAAAAACTGTTTCTTGGAGTACCACATGACAAAGTGACTTGGAAACATGCCCTACTCAATGAGGATTTGAGATATTGGATTTGGATCCCATATTGTTTTTGTTGTTGTTCTGCCACTGAAAAGCACTTTGTTACATTGTTTGAAAAGTTGTATATAAAAAGTTATTGTTCATATCATATTCAGTCGTCAGTGTCTAATTACCACACTGGGCCAATGTCGCAAATCTGCAACATCCCAGAACGCCTTGCATGTGAAGGTCTCTCTAAAAAAAAAGTCAGGATTCTATTGTACTACCCCATATGATAATTTTCCCCAAATATCAGATTTTTCCTGTTACTAAAACTTAATTTGAGCCTGAGAGGGATAAGCAACTCAAATTCAGTCTTTTTGCCAACAATATACCCAAAACAACACAAATTATGTTAAAAAGAAGATTCAGCTCCTGGAGCATGACATTTTGAGACTGAATTAATCCACTGGTGAAAGAAACGAAACAAGTGATGCAGATCAAACAAAACAACTTCCTTCTAGAAAACCTGTATGAAGAAAAAGGAACAACGATACAGGCGAGATTTACACAGTTTAGCAACATGGACTCTTCAACATCTTTCTTTTTTGGTTTAGAGAAGAAATTTCAGAGAAGGGAATCAATTGAACATCTTAAATTATAAGATGAGAAAGAAACAACTATTCCTATTTCCCTTCAAGGGACAAATTATAATTTTTTTTCAAAGACATTAACAAATCGACTGAAGAAGATTTTCATAGTTCATGAAGACCAGTCTTACTGTATCCCAAATGTCTCTATATTTGATAACCTCTTCCTTGTGTGTGACTTACTCTTACTGAAATATATAAGCTTGTAGGTCTTTTGTCACTTCATCAGGAAAAAGTGTTTGAAAGAGTTGATCATTGCTATCTTTTCAAAATTCTGACAGCCTTTGGATTTGGAAACAGTTAATTTCATGGATTCTGATAATATATAGGCCTACTGATGTTTATAGTATGCTGAAGATAAATAGAAAATAAATGAGAACATTTCCTGTGTGCAGAGGCATAAGACAAGGCTGCAGCCTTTCAGGACTTCTGTATACAATGTGTATAGAACCTTTGTTAAGAAATTTGAGAAAACATTTGTAAGGAATTTCAGTTCTGAATCCTTTCAGAAGTGACAACAGTCAAGTTAACTGCTTATTCTGACAGTATTACAGTTATAATAATATCTTAAGAAGACATTAATTGTCTGAGCACAAGCTTATACAATTTTAAAAAATCATCCTCATCACAAGTCAACTGGAATTAGACTGATGCATTGCTCCTTGGCCCATGGCAAGAAGAATTTCTACCTCTTTTTCTGCAGCAATGTCAATGGAATATAGAGGGCTTAAAATTATTGTCTATATGACCAAAAACTGTAATGGATTGGAAGAAAAAAGTACTAGGGAAACTCCAGAGATGGATTTAACGACAATTGTCCTACAGGGGTAGAGTGTTACTGATAAATAACTTGGCGGCTTCAATGTTGTGGCACCGCTTAACTGTACTGGATCACCCAAAATAACTTTTACAACTACTTCAGAGACATTTTGTGGAATTTTTCTGGGGAGGCCATCATTATTTTTTTGGTTGGTGTTTTTGTTTTTAGTTTCTTTTTTTGATAGTTTAGTTTGGGGGCCATGTGCGATCTGTTATTTGGAAGCATGTCGGCCCTGCAAACACAGGGTTTGAGTTCACTCACGAGACGTCATGCGATTAAGGTGGCATCTACGGTGAGTGTCGAGAAATGCTGTTTGGCCGTTGGGGAAGTGGTGGGACATGCTAGCATTTTGTCCGCTTCCAGAATGAACAATGCAACAGTGATTTTTCTGGATAGTGTAGACAAGGCGAATGAGTTGGTAGAACGTGGAATTGTTATTGATGGGTAATTCATTTCAGTTCTCCCACTCTCTCTACCAGCGAAAAAGGTTATTCTATCTAATGTACCACCTTTTGTTAGTGACGGATTTCTAATGCAAGCTTTGACACGGTATGGAAAGTTGGTGTCCCCAATAAAAAAGATTCCAATTAGTAGCGAATCGCCGTTTTTGAAGCATGTTGTTTCTTTTAGACGGTTCGTATACATGATTATTCCGGAAGATGCGGATCTAGACCTGACACTGAATTTTCGAATGGATGATTTTAGCTATGCTATTTACGTGACTACTGGAAAAGTCAAATGCTTTGGTTGTGGTATTACAGGACATTTCATTCGGAATTGTCCGAACAAAAATACTGAGGGAGAAAAAGTAGAAGAAAATGCAACAGTTGAACAAGGTAGTGAAGAAAAAGATGGAAAGGGGTCTGAGACAGAAGCTCAGGTAGCAGGCTTGGTTTTGGCAAAGAATGTTGTGGATCGTACGTTAGAAATTGAGGCTGAACCAGTTTCTTCTCAGATTGAGCAAGTGGATTTAAATCCTAACATTCTGCCTACATTTAATGATTCGAGTGTCCTAGACGCGGTGGCTTCCTCTTCAGAAGGTAAAGAGGAAGGTCCAAATGATGAAGAGAATCAATTTACTGAAGTTAGTGAAGAAGCACAGTTAACATCAGAACAAGAACAATTTTCTTTCAAGACTCCTCAAAAAAGAAAGATGAAAAATAGGGTGCTAGATGCTAAAATAAGTAAGACCGTTGAACTACAAAATGAGGATATGCAGGAAACAGAAAGTGACAGTGACTCGTCTGAATGCAGTATGGTTTTTCGCAAGGCGAAACTTCTGATCGCACTTATGGCCTTGAGGAAATAAAATTGTTTCTTAGGACAATGAAAAATAAAAGGGGTGTAAGAGTGAAAGACTATTTCCCTGACTTGAAGCAATTTGTTGATCGAACAAAAGTTTGGATGGCTAGTGACTCCTTTACCAACAAAGAAGTGTATAGGTTGAAGAAAATTGTGAGGAGCATAAACAACACCCTTGAGAATGATGAAGAATAAGATGAAGAAAAGGAATATTTTTTTCCTTTTGTGTAGTAAATTATGGTTGTTTTTCTTCTTTTCCTTCATTATGAGTGAAGTACATATTGCATCTATGAATGTTAATGGTGCAAGGAATTCTAAAAAAAGAGCGCAGATTTTTGAAGAAATGGTACAGAAGAACATAGACATAGCTTTTTTTACAAGAAACTCATAGTAGTATAGATAATGTAGTTGACTGGATGAAGGAATTTAGTGGAATATCTGTATTAAGTCATCATTCAAATGTGAGTGGAGGAGTTGCTGTTTTATTTAGTAAAAATTTTAAACCGATCTCGTATGATGTAGATGAAATTGTGAAGGGTAGAATGTTAAAAGTCAGACCTGTTTACGAAAATTGTGTGTTTGTTCTTATTTGTGATTATGCTCCAACGGCACCTATAGAAAGGTTACTGTTTTTAGATACTCTTTGTTCAAGTTTAAAAAATTGTTGTACTGAAGATTTTTTATGGGTGGGTGGTGATTTTAATTGCACTGAATTAGATATAGACAGGAATCATGTTGAGCCTCATATCACTTCGCGCAAACGTTTAATTCATTTGATTGAGAAAAATGATTTATGTGACATTTGGAGAGTTATGAATGGTAAAGAAAAGCAATATACATGGGCTCATGTACGCGATAATTTTATATCATTGGCTAGGTTAGATAGATTTTATGTTTTTAAACATCATTTGAATGTGTTTAACAAATGTTTTATCACACCGTTGTCTTTTACTGATCATAAAATGGTCAATTGTAAAGCTATTTTAAACTCAGTGAAATCTAAAAGTGCGTATTGGCATTTTAATACGAGTCTGTTAAATGATAAATTATTTACTGAATCGTTTATATAGATTTTTTTTTTTTTTGGAAGGCTTTTAAAGAGGAGAAATCTTCTTTTAAATCTATTCAACAATGGTGGGATTATGGTAAGGTTCAGATAAAACAGTTTACACAACAATATACTCAAAATGTCACAAAAGAATTGAATCGTTCTTTAGACATGCTTGAAAAAGATTTGATGGTTTTACAAAAGTTGTCTCAAACCTCAAGTGATAGTAATTTTTTGGAAACCCTTTTAATGAAAAAAGCTGAACTTAAAGAGCTATTAGAGCATAAAGCACAAGGAGTTTTAGTTCATGCTCACTTTTTAAATTTTGATGAGATGGATGTACCTTCCAAATATTTCTTTGGTCACGAGAAGAAAAAACGGTTAATACATGCTCTGCGTTCTGAAGATGGTACTTTGGTATCTGATCCTAGGCAGATGCGTGAGGTAACACGGAGTTTTTATCAGTCCCTGTACAAAAGTGATTTTAAACCGGTAGAGGGGGAAAAATCTCCTTTCTTAGAAGATCTACCCAGGATCTCGGAAGAGTCCAATAAAGAACTGGAATGTGGCCTAACCCTGGGAGAGTTCTATAAGGCACTCCATGATATGGAGTCTGGGAAAGCTCCGGGAATAGATGGGCTTCCAGTGGATTTTCTGAAAGCTTTCTGGTCGTACATGGGAGGTGACCTGCTGGAGGTGTTCAACGACAGCTTGCTGAAGGGTGGGCTGCCGTTGAGCTGCCGAAGGGCAGTGGTTACTCTTATTCCGAAAAAAGGAGATCTCACTGAGATTAAGAACTGGAGGCCGGTATCACTTCTGTGCAGTGATTATAAATTACTTTCTAAAACTTTAGCCAATAGATTGACTAAAGTAATAGGACAGGTGATCCATCTAGATCAATCTTATTGCGTACCAAATAGGTCAATCTTTGACAATATTTCCTTAATTAGAGATATTATACAGGTTTCCAAATTATTTAAAATCAATTGTGGTTTGTTGTCATTAGACCAAGAGAAAGCTTTCGATCGAGTTGAGCATGCTTATTTATGGGACGTTTTAGAGGCTTTTGGTTTTAATGAGAAGTTTTTAAACATGATTAAAATTCTTTATAGTGACATTGAGAGTGTTATTAAGTTTAATGGTGGCTTATGTGCTCCATTCGAGGTCAGCAGAGGTATTAGACAAGGTTGTTCGTTATCAGGAATGTTATACTCTCTTGTGATTGAACCTTTTTTACAAACAATCAGGAAGAGTTTAGATGGTTTTAGGGTACCACTTTGTGATGTTAAGTTCTGCATATCAGCCTATGCAGATGACCTTATAATAATGATTAATAAACAAAGTGACATACATGTTCTATGTAGTCTGATAGAGGAATTTGGAAAATGGTCTTCAGCAAAAATAAATTGGAAAAAGAGTGAGGCGTTTTTATTAGGGGATTGGAATGAGGGGAAACCAATTCTTCCTGAAGGTTTGTGTTGGAATAGGTGGGGCTTGAAATATCTTGGAGTTTTTTTGGGAGATGATAATGTTTTACAAAAAAATTGGGAAGGCTTATTGCAAAAAGGTCGTTTAGACAATTGGAAGTGGATTCTACCCAACCTGTCTTATAGGGGAAGAACACTTATTATAAATAATTTGGTCACTTCACTTTTATGGCACAGACTGGTTTGTGTTGATCCTCCGGTGAAATTGATTGCTGAGATTCAAGCGGTCTTTGTTGACTTTTTTTGGGACAAGCTCCATTGGGTTCCGCAGGGTATTTTATTTTTGCCCAAAGAAGAAGGGGGTCAAGGATTGATTAATCTCCAGAGCAGGATTGCAGCTTTCCGGTTGCAGTTTTTACAAAGACTTCTTGATGGACCCATGAATGTCAGTTGGAGGGCAATCAGTTGTGTTTTGCTAAGGACTGTTGGAAACCTTGGTATGGATAAATCTCTTTTTTTAATGGACCCTAAATGCTTGGATCTCTCAAATTTGTCATCTTTTTATCAACATCTTTTCAAGATTTTGAGTTTTTTTCATATTCATAGGACTGAAAATTTTCATTCCGTTTTTTGGTTGCTGAATGAACCCTTGATTTTTAATGCAAGACTGGATCTGTCTGCGTCCAATTTCGTACCAGGATTTAATAAGGCATTACAAAACTCAGGAATTTTTGTTTTAAAACAATTACTGGACTTAACCGGACCTCATTTTAAGAATGTAGAGGCTGTTAATGTAAAACTTGGAATCAGATCTGTGCGTTCAGTGACTCGTTATGTGTCTAAGTTAAATGAAGTTTTTACGGATGAAGAAAAAATGATGTTGGAGGACTTCTTTTTAGGGACTAATGTCCCTGACAGTGATGATCTTTTTCCGTGTTTGTTAATTCAACCAAATGTTGAAGAGTATTCAGGGTTCTTTTTTCAACAAAATAAGTTTTTGTCTGTTGATTTCTTTTCATGTGTGGGGAAAGAGTTGTACAAAATGTGTGTGTTCACTCTCAACAAGAAGACACTTGATAAGAGAGTTGACACTCCTTGGCGTTCTGTTTTGAAAGTAGGTGATGAGGCAAGACCCGAATGGAGATTTTTGTACAAGCCACCATTATCAAAAAGAACAGGAGATTTGCAGTGGAGAATTCTTCATGGGGCGATTGCGGTGAATTCTTTTATTTCAATTTTGGATTCTAAGAATAACTCAGGTTGTCGGTTTTGCTCTCAAAAGGAGACTGTGTTTCATGCTTTTATGCAATGCCTATGTTTGTAATGGTGGAAGAATTGTGTAATAAGTTTAATGAGTGTTTTTGTCTTAAAACTTTTATTTTTGGGTTTAAATATGTACAAAAAAAGCGTGTTACTTTTCAATTGTTGAATTTTATTCTTGGGCAGGCTAAGATGGCAATCTACATGAGTAGAAAGAGCAAAATAGAACAAAAAAGCAATGATGATGTCATTGTCGTTTTTAAGTCTTTCCTTAGAGCAAGGATTTTGATTGATTTTAGATTTTATAAAACTATGTGTAATCTTGCTATGTTTGAGTTGAAATGGTGTAGTTGTGATGCCTTGTGTAGAATTTTTGAGGATGATTTATTTTTTTGTTTTTAATTTTCATTTTGTAAGTTAAAAAAGGGGGTAACAGATTTGTTGTGAATTTTTTTTAACCTCATTTTGTAAGTTTTAAGGAAAAAAAGGTGTGATTTGTTGTGAGTTTGTAAATAAAGTTTGTTTCAAATCTCTCTCTCTCTCTCTCTCTCTCTCTCAAAGAGATATAAACATTATTGTTACTTTTACTTGATCAAAATCATCTTAAAAAGTCATGTTTAAAAATATGAAGGCAAACAATTTAAAAAGGCAGTAGACATATAATACATTGCATACAACAGGGTTACAGCAAAGTATTTATCATGTTGATGATGTAGAGTTTTTAGAAAATCGTTTATGAAGTATGATATGCATAGCTTTAAAGGGTTAATATTTGCAGATAATACACACCGACTTGCACATACTGTCAAAACTGTGTGTAGTGGGCTCTCTCTCTCTCAATTCAATTGCAATTTTCAATTTAACAAGCTTTATTGGCATGACAAAGACATTTTGTATTGCTAAAGCAATTACATAGAAAAAAGAACAGGAACTAAACTAGGACATGAGAACAATAATAAACTATAAAGAAATAACATTCAGCATTAATGCAACATTATATAGGGTCAGTAACAGGGGTAGGGGATTGGGGTCAGGGATCATCAATACATCATGTATTGTTATTGATTTGAGTTCTGGTTGGCTGTGCTCGCTGAGTCTGTACATCGTCAGTGCTTTTCTATTCTGTCAGTCACTGTGGTCAGATAGTTTGCCACCGTGTACTCTCGATTTAGTGCCGAATAACATTCCAGTTTGTGTTGAGTTTTAATGGTGTTTGTCCAATGCGTGAGGTATTTTTCCTTTTCTTTGTGTATAATTTGGTTAGGTCGAATGTTTGTGAGTGTGCCGTTATCCTGACACTGGCTGATCTCCTCAGGTGTGACTTCAGTCAGTCTCAGGACAAGCTGGCATAGGGGACTCTTCACTAAGCTCAGCTCTTGGTATTTTAGGGCTTTATAATGGTATGTGTTGGGGTCACTTGTCTTTAGGTGCTTCCAGAATTTGATGGCTCTTTTCTGAATGTTCAAAAAGAGAGGGTATTGGCCTAATTCTGCCCTGCATCCATTATTTGGGGCTTTTCTTTGGACATAAATTATTCTTTTACAAAATTCCAGATGCAGAGTTTCAATGGGATGTTTTTCCCAATTTAAATAGTAAAATTTTACAGGTGGACCCCACACTTCACTGCCATATAATGCAATTGGTTCGATGACTGATTTGAATATTTTGAGCCAGATCCTAATCGGAATATCAATTTTAATTGATTTTTTAATGGCATAAAATGCCCTTTGTGCTTTCTCTTTGAGTTCATTCACAACCAAAGCAAAATTACCCGTAGAACTGATTTTTAGGCCGAGGTAATTGTATGTCTTTGTGATTTCAATGCTTCTGTTTGATAATGAAAAAATCTTTGTTAGTCCCTGAGATCTGGATCACTTTTGGAAGATCATGACTTTGGTTTTTTGGTGGTTGACTGTCAGGGCCCAGGTCTGACAGTAACTCTCCAGTAATGCCTCTGCTGTAGCCCCTCTTTAGTGGGCGACAAGAGAACCAGGTCATCTGCGTAGAGGAGACACTTTATTTCTGTGTCATGTAAAGTGAGACCTCGAATGGGAGATTGTTCAATAGTTTGTGCCAACTGATTGATATACATGTTGAAGAGGGTGGGGCTTAAACTGCAGCCCTGTCTCACTCCTCACCATTGAAGGAACATTGTGGTTCTTTTGTTGCCAATTTTAACAGCACATTGACTAGCTGTGTAAATTGATTTGATCACATCATAAGATTTTCCCCCTACACCGCTGTCAATAAATTTAAAGTATAATCCTTCATGCCAGATTATTCAAATTATTATTATTATTATTATTATTCAGATTATTCAAATGCTTTCTTAAAATCTACAAAACAGGCAAAAATGTGGCTTTTATTTTGATGTATATATTTATCAATGAGTGTCTGTAGGGTGAAAATGTGGTCAGATGTGCGACATTTTGGCATGAATCCAATTTGACATTTACTCAAGGCATTGTGCTTCATAAGGAAGTCTAAAAGTCTGCTGTTTAAAATACTGCAGAAGACCTTCCCCAGATTACTGTTCACACAGATGCCTCGGTAGTTATTAGGGTCTAATTTATCTCCATTCTTATAAATGGGGCTGATGAGTCCTTAATTCCAGATCTCAGGGAAATAACCAGCACACAGAACATCATTGAACAGTTTTAGAGTAGCCAGTTTAAAGTTGTGATCCATGTGTTTCAGCATCTCATTGAGTATGCCGTCTACACCACATGCTTTTTTGGACTCTAGGACACTGATTTTGTCTTCCAGTTCTTTCATTGTGATTGGAAAGTCTAATGGGTTTTGGTATTCTTTAATGGATTTTTCAAACTCCTCTAATTTTTTACTACTGTCACTTTGATCATAATTTTGGGTTGTGCAATATAGATCTTGGAAATGATTTTTCCACAGTTCTCCATCTTGTATTGCCAATTCTTCATTTGATTTATATAGTGATTTCCATTTATCCCAGAATTTATTTGAGTTGACTAATTCTTCAATTTCTTGAAGCTGGCTCTGTAAAAACTGTTCTTTTTTCCTTCTGAGTGTGTATTTATATTGTTTTAGTGCCTCACAGTAACGGAGGCGTAGGTCCTGATTATCTGGTTGTCTGTGTTTTTGGTTGGATAATTTTCGGAGGTTCGTCCTCAGAGTCTTACAGTCTGAATCAAACCATTGGTCTGTGTCTAATTTCTTTTTCTTAGGTTTGATTTTTGCCAAATTGCTCCTTTGTGCAGTTTTGTAGAAAATGGTATTTAGATATTTTACTGCCTGATTTACACCATCATTATTTTTAGTGTATTCCTGTATTTGGAAAGAAAGTAAGAGAGGTTGTATTTCTGTAAGTGTAATTGTATTTGTGTAGTCATTGATACTGTTATCCGTCCATTTAAATGATAGTATTCTGCTCATTGTGTGTGCTGTTGTGATTGTTGTGTTGGTTGTTGATTCAGACTGTTTGACATACAGGGTAATTTGGCTGTGATCTGAGAAAGCTGTTAATGGTTTGACTGTGAATGCTCTCAAAGAAGAAAGGTCCAGATCTGTGATTGCGTAATCTACTGTGCTGCTACCAAGAGCTGAGCTGTAGGTGTACCGTCCAAAAGAGTCTCCCCTTAGTCTTCCATTGACAATGTACAGACCCAGACTCCGACAGAGCTGCAGCAGCTGCTTTCCATGGGCGTTTGTTGCCGTGTCATAGTTCTGTCTGGGGGCATGAGAGGGAAAAATAACATTATTTCCAGTAATGAATCAGTCACCGTATGTGTCTGTGAATTCTAGTTCTACACCAGTTCTACAGTTCAGATCACCAAGAATTAGCACATTTCCCTGGGCCTGGGCTCTCTCTCTCTCTCTCTCTCACACACACACACACATAGTTTACACACACTTAATTTGTAGTTGTTCAATTGCCCAATGTTGATTTGAAAATGCTGACAATGTACTGATTGCAGAAAGCTCATGATGGATTGATTGCAGGTAGTTGGATCAAACATCTATAGCAGTCTCGATATAGGATTGTTCTCTCAGGAATGTCAACATCCTGAGAACATCAACATTCAAAAGGAAAACAATGAAGGCTTGAATCCGAGCACTGACATCCCCTGCCAGCCCTTGACACAGGCACATGCAGAACAATACCAAAATACTTCTCTTTAAAGTATAACAAAGTTTATTAATAATCAATACAATGCAGTCGATAAACTTCCAACTTTCAACTACAAACTAAACAGTAACATGATTATATATGGTAACAAATAAGCCTATAATACATGAGAGGAAGGTATGTATGTGTGTGTGTGTGTGTGTGTGTGTAAGGAAGGAAGGCACAAAATGGTGGATGTGGCTCTCGTGGAGAGTGCGTCACATGAGGTTTCTGGCCAGAGAATGTGGCCGCAAATGTGGGCGGAGAGACTGGTTAATGGTGTCTGCCCGTTTAACGCATGTCTCCGCTTGTACGATAACTTATGGACAAAGCTGGGCTCTATCGTCAAGTTATCTGCTCACCAAATGTATGTGCGGGTATGTTTGTGAGGGGTCGTGTTTGTGCGGTTAGTACAAGAGAGAGAGAATGGAGTGATGGCACCGAAGCCAGTTGTAGCAATCGTGGGAGAGAAGGCAACCATTAGTTTTATCACTCAGAGATGCAGTGAACGGCTCATAATCCGTCCTCCATGGTCTTTAGTTTTTAAATGGATAAACTCACTGTGCTGGTCTCACACGCAATGGCAGAAATACACAAACAGTCCATTGTGGTTGGATGACAACACAGAAAATCGAATTTGTGGTAACAATAAGTTACATTAATACAATGGTTCTCAAAATTATGCCCCCCTTTGAAACAACAAATACTTTCTATCGGGAAGACACGCAGGCTTGAGTGAGGTTTAAGATGACATTTATTTGATGAATGTAGAACAGAAAAGTAATGTCTCTCTTTGGCGTAGGCCCCGTCTGGCGGTCCGAGGGAGTTGTACTCGGAACCATCATATCCTGCCGGAGATAGGAGGCAGGGGCGAGGAGCCTACCCCCGTGCGGGACGGGGCTCAACTGGTGGTGGTGGGGTGGTGGAGGTTGCCATGTTAGCGCACTGAAACAGCAATGTGATAGATTGTGAGCAGACTTATAAAGCAATGGCTTACCTGCGATTGGCTAGGAATTACCCAGCTAATAGTGTGATGATGTACAGCTGCTAGTCTTCCCGCTAGAACTACGCTGCGCTCACATTTCTTATTATCTATAAAAGCATTTTTAAACTCCAGTAAACTTCCAGTAAGAATAAATTATTGATATTGGCCCATACTGGCCAGCACTGAGAAAAATAACAGGTACTACTTGCCAACGAGAAGACTGAGGGATGAGAGGATGATGATAGGCTGTCCAAGTTCCAAAATAACCATACAAGTCATCCTTACTCTTTTGCCTTATTTATCAATTGTTCTGAAGCCATTCATAGTGTTGTGTGAGCCATTCATAGTGTTGTGTGAGTTGTGTATCAGTGTTAATTCCTAATTTCCCTCATTTAAAACTGGCTTGCGAGACATCTTTGTTTACATAAGCGCAGCTGAGAATGCACCTGACAATATTACATGCTTTGTGCAGTACATGCTTTGTGCATTTCACGCTACGGTGCCTGTCAAAAGTTTAAACAAAGCAGAAGAAAAAGCAGAGGTGTAGAAATTGCATACATTTGTTCTTGTGTGCATTGTCACTATTTTTTGCTGAATGTATGAGAGTCATTTGAGAATGGGTCAGTCGTCTGCACCCCCCTTACAATACCTTTGCACCACACCCCTACCCCTATGGGGTGCACCCCAAACTTTGAAAACCACTGCATTAATACCTTGAGTATTTTTAGCAGCAATGAGCAGACTCGGCAGTCCATAAACTGTAAAAGCAATAGCCTTGATGCACAAGAATAACACACTATAATAATCTATCTCTGCTCAGATGTAAACCTCTTAATTGAGTCACATGAGGATGAGGGTAAAATGTGTGTTCGTCCGTCGTTTGACTATGACTTGGTTCCTTGAAGCTCGGGTGATGACGGGAGGCCGTTTCCTCGCTCTGTTGGTGGGCAGTACGGCGGCTTATTCTCTGTGGGTTGGCAGAGATATCAGTGAAGTTGACTTGGTTGAAGGAGGAAGAGAAATCTTCTTCACTTCTGTAGGAAAACGGTTGATTGCCTGGCAGTCTCCTTCGGATTCGTTAGCATGCTCGGTGGAACACTGAGAAATCTCGGCAACTAGATGAGGCACATACTGTCGCTAAAAGCAAAGCATAGAAGGAATTTCTGGGTTTTATACTCTTGATGATTTCATGGTTAGAAATAAGTTGTTAGAAATAGAAATAAGTTAGCAATAAGACTTTTGAACACATGATCCCTCACGATTATCAATCAGCACTGCACTTTATTAATCTTCATTCTGTCAATATATTCTCCCAATTCAGTTAGTGTGTATATATATTTATTTATACCCGTATCTAGTGTGTGTATTCTACATTGTGTGTATTGTGTACATTTGTTATGTAAATTGTTGTGTAGGTATGTGTACATTTGTTATGTAAATTGTTGTGTAAGTTTGTTATGTAAATTGTTTTGTGTAATATGTTGTTTATTGTAAAGTGGTTTATGTCTCGTCACTGTCATTACTGCTATGTTGCTCGGAACTGCACACAAGAATTTCACCTGCTGTTGCACTCGTGTACACAGTAGTGTGACAATAAAGTGATTTGATTTGATTTGATTTGATTTGATTTGGTTAGGGGACACATTCTGTCGTGCGTTGAGGAGGAGTTGAAAGTTCGATACTTCAGAATTTCACACATAGGTGTAAAGTGAGCAAAGCTTGATTGCTTTGTTTGATTTTGGTGCTGTATGTATTATCAGGCTTCTAGTGTTCCTACAGGCCACAGTCAGGCTTTATGATTGTATGTAGGCCTGCCTTTGTCTCATATCTTAGTACATGATGCCCAACATTGGTATGGTATTCTGAAGTCCCTGTCATATTTGCACTGATGTAGGCATGATGTATTAACATTCTAATAAAAAAAGAAAACGTCACCATGACGTTCTGACATTCAGTTTGGAGTTCAGGAGATTGTCTTGACCAGGACCACACCCCTAAATACATTGAAGCAACTGCTGATGTGATTTGTTGATTAGATAATTGCATTAATGAGAAATCGAACAGGTGTTCCTAATAATCCTTTAGGTGAGTGTATATATATATATATATATATATATATATATATATATCTGATGTGATTTTTAAAAGCGTAGTGTAATTCAGCCTTTAGTCACTTACCACAGTTCGCAAATCACTCTTCTTGAAATGGCCTGCCGCCAATAATCTCGACCGGTAAATGTCCCACAATGCATCTGTACATTTGAAATTTACAGCAGTATGCTGTACATGTGATACAACAGTCCAATAAACTGCCGCGTGCCCCAGAATGCATTGCTGTTGACAGCAATCTACTGTATAATTGAAAAACAGCCAGTTTACTGTAAAATCATGATGTAATTTTTACAGCAATTCATTACAGTGAACTTAAAGTAATATACTTAATAGAAGACATTTTGTGATGTACCTAAAAACGTTTTTAATTTTTGTATGTTCATGTTCAGAACTTGTGAGAATGGAGGGAAGGGAGTCTGAAAAGCCCACCTCCAGGTCTCTGTGATATTTTGATCTCTAGATTTACCTCAGGTTCCTCTTTTAGTGTATGTCCATTTTGTAATGGTTTTTAAATCTCATGCCAGAATTTAATACTGGGGGTTACGTGTGAAGAATAAACTCATAACCCTAAGTATGAGCTATAAAAACAAGCACCACTAGTTAACATTACTGTGATAGAGAGTTGCAAACACTCTTCTGAAATTATTAATTAAACCTTCAAACTAATGATAATTTTCATAAACAACATGCAAACTGGTCGCTTGATCTGCTATTTAATTTTATAATGGCATTTGATTCATTATAAAACTATGATATTCTGAATTTGATATGTTTTTTGAATTTTATTGGATCTATAAGTGAACTGTTCTCAGCTTTAAAGAAATCACTGAATATCTAGCTTGTCTGTCTGCCTCACTTTCTCACATACAATCACCATTTTCCAGGAGTGATTTTCAAATGGAATGTGAAAGGCTCACAAGTGTACAAAAATAGGTCATTACAGACTAATAAATTCTGACGAGAGTAAAAGTCAGAGGAGGTGGAAATCAAATTTTGTCAACATCAAAAACAGAACTTAAATAATGCCATAGTTGAAAGGAAGTCCTTGCCATGAAGCGCCAGTTGTGAAACAGGAATATTCTTTGACACAGTAGGGGTAGACAGAGAGTGACTGTGAAAAAAAGCTGAAAATAAGGCAAGGAGAGAGAAAAATACTCTTCTAGAACCCTGCAGATGTATCCTAAAAGCTGAACTAGCTGTTCTTTCAGCAAATTTATCCCAGAATGAAAGCAGCCCTATAAATCTTCTAAATACCCAAACCTTTATTTTTGGTATCAGCTTAATTTTCATTTCGGATGCAGAGGCAACAATAATTGTTTTATGTCATCTTTGTTTATTTGCTCAATTAAATTCAGAACACTGTAGAAGTGAAAGCCCCTTGGTGGTTTAAAACTAAGAGATGGCTTCCAAGCTAGTTTCAATTAAAAGAATGAATGGTTAATGGACTGAATGTTCCTTATCTTTAATTATTCTCAGCAGGAGATTCTTAAGGTCATAACTGAACACATACACATGGCTGAAACTCTCACTTGCACTCAAAACAACACCCACATCAGCATCTAAACTCTACGCCACACACAGTATTTATGAAAACTCACAAAGAAGTTGCTTATAGGAATATTTTGCTTGCAGAATTTTTAAATTGATTAGAAAACAAGTTGCTTCAGTCCTGGATGCTGAAATACATTGGAAATACAGTGTTCTAACCAGCTTTAATAAAGCTATTTACCAAAAAAGGCAGTGGTTTTGCCATGTGTACGCGAGTTTTAAGCACTCCGCTTTGTGTCAAACCTAAGAGCACCCCTTTCACAAGTAATGTAGAAAATTATCCAATCTGTAGGCTGTTTGCGGTGGCCAAACAATGTACTTGGTTCTTTAAAATAGAGTGTGCAGCCACAGGTGTGTACTGTGCATTTATGGTAATTTTATGCTGCGTCCCATTCAAAGTCAGATGTGGGATGTTCCTACTTGTTATCTCTGATCTTTGACCATAAAGGTATTCCACATATGATGCTTAAGGAAACAAAATGCTCCTGTTAGCTGAGCAGGTATCCGAGATATTTCCTAGCAACCAAATTGTAGAAGATTAACAATATGCTAGTATTTGTTCTTCAGGTGCACGATTATTAAAAGAGAGTAAAATGTAGCGTATTTTACACATATCTTTCTGCAGATGTTTGCTAAACAAAATTTATTTTCATGAAATGCAGGAACTTTGGCTCATATATTGTTTTATTTGCTGAAAAAAGTGAATGTTAATAAATTACTGTGTAAATCTTCCTAGGTGCTGACATGTTTGCGTATGTAGCACGCCCGCTCTCCGACTGGCGGTGCTGCATTATAAGTTTTCTATAAGATAGAAATTAAAGACAGACAATGTTATAATAATAACTATATAATAAATATAGCATTTGTGTCGGATTAGAGCATTCTGGAGCCTTTAGATAACCTTTAAAGTTATATGATGCAAAACCCGGGCATGCCACGAAATGTTCACTCACGAGGCATCGATGTAACAATAAAATATCATCATCATAAATCATATTAAAATGTACAAAATGTACATCCCCTTCCTCAACTGATAAATACACTTTACCATTATGCTCTTTTGACATTGTGTTCACAGTAACAAGTTTCACCCACCTATAAGATAGAAACGAATGCTGCTAACATTACCGGAGCAGATCTCTTAATGAAAGTCTTTCCGTTGTGGCTCGCAGTACTCTCACAATTAAATGTACAGCACAGCCCCTACTTTTTACTTAACAAACTACATCTCATCAGTCCTGTACAGGTGTATAATGCTAGGCAATTCCATGACAAACAAATAATTACATGCATAACAAAAATTAAATATTCATATGCATGAAAAGATATATACCTGTGACTATACGTCAAGGGTGTCACATGTCACGTCATGCACTTGCATCTGAAATAGGAATTGGGGGTTTTCGCACAAATTTACAAGTTGGAAGTTAGAATTCAAGTGGCATTTTATTGCATTTTTCAGTGCATTAAAAGTTTATTTTATCTTATTAAGTGTTGTGAAGAATCTATGTGAATTGTGTGTCGTTAAATACAAGTTGCTGAAGGCAGAGAATAAAAGACTTGCCTGCACCGCTTCATTGTCTCCTGACTCCCCCATTGCCTAAAGGACCGAACTTTCCAAAGTTGTGCCTAAACCCATGAATTTGGAGGACAACGCCGTTATGGAGTCTTTACCGCTGGGCAAAGTTATCAAGTCCCTCGCCAGCATCCAGCAGACCCAGCATCAAGTCCTCATGGAGTTACGCCTGGAGCAGGAACTCCGATTCCAACTCATGCTCCAGATACAAGTGGAGGTCTGGCAGGCATTCCGGAGCCTGAACTACAGAGAGGGGGCTGGCGCAGCAACCACCCTGAAGGCCACTTCCCCCATGACCCTCATTAAGATGGGGTCAAATGAAGATCCTGAGGCCTACCTCAACCTGTTCGAGAAAACTGCCGAGGTGTGGAAGTTGCTGACCAACCAGTGGGTGGCCCACTTGTTGCCGTTACTCTCCAGGGAGGTGCAGCTAATGGCCCAGCAATCATCCTCCTTAACTACCAGGATCTCAAGAAAGCCATCCTGCAGCAGGTTGGTCGCAGTCTGGAGCAGAGCCACCAGCGGTTCCAATCCTTGAGGTTCAGAAGGCACGGCCGCCTGTTTGCCTCTACCCAACAACTCCAGAATGCCTGCTGTAAAAAATGGTTGCTGGCTGAGGAGACCTGAGGTGCCGTGGACATTGTCGATCTGGTGGTATTGGAGCAGTTTATCTCCCAGCGTCCTCGTGGTATGGCTGACTGGGTCCAGTGCCACGACAGAGGCCGACCAGCTGACAGAGGACTATATGATGGAGTTTCCAGGAGACACCAAAGCAGACTCTTTATCTTCTCTCTCTCTCTCTCTCTCTCTCTCCTGCATCTCAAACCCCAACCCCCATCTCTCCCCTTTCCATCCAATTCTGGCTCCTGAGAAGTGGGGAGGAACCTTGCCCAGACCCCTTCCCTGACCTAGGGGCTCTATCCCTTTGTCTATCTCTCACACATCCCATATCACCCTTTGCCCCCCAGGTTGACAAGACCGCTCCCACAGGCACGGTAGGGAAGCCTGGGCCAGTCTATTGAGGCTGCACAGAGGTGAGACACTCCAGAATCTGTGTCCAATGATGGAGGTGGGGACACTTGCCTTGATCCCTGACACCCCACAGGCTGACCGTGACTGGCCAGGGGCATATCATATACTGGCAAGTCTAAAAGGGGATACATACCAAGCTTTTGTGGATTTAGGCTGTTTTCAAACCTCTATACACCAACGCTTGGTGCAAGACGGGACATTGAGCATGGATAAATGAGTGAGGGTGCCGTGTGTGCATGGGAATATTCACATGTATCTGGTGGTTACCATTGAGATACTATTCAGGGGCAAAAGGCATAGAGGCAGTGGTTAATTCCCGCCTCACCCATCCAGTAATTTTGGGAACAAATTGGCCTGATTTTAAAAATGTATTGAGGAAAATATGCATAAAAGGGTCCTGTAAAATTTTATTTCGGTGTGTGATGTGCGATGGCTGGAGTGGCAGTGGCCTTCTATGTCTGCTTCCATTCTTATGTGGTTCCCTGAGGGGGATTTCCCTCTAGAGCAGTCACGTGAGAAGTTCCTCAAACACATGTTTGACCAAGTGAGTGTCAACAGTTCCAGACTGGCGTCGCACTCACATACCCATATTTTTCAATAATTAAAGATCAGTTGTATCAAGTGACACAGGACACTCAAACAAAAGATGATACAACCCAGATACTAATACCGAAGAACCGTGGGAAACCCTCTTCCAGGTGGCTCACTATAATCCAATGACTTCCCATTTAGTTTACGAGAATACACTTGACCGAATAATGGCCCGTTTTTTTTGGCCGGGCATTCAAATGGACGTTCGCAAGTGGTGTGCAGTGTGCCGTGAATGTCAGTTGGTGAATCCACTGGTTACCCCAAATGCACCATTACACCCTCTACTGCTTATCAATGTCCCCTTCGAAAGACTTGGCATGGACCTTGTCGGGCCATTAGACCGGCCGCATGCAGACATCGCTTTGTATTAGTTCTGGTGGATTATGAAACACAATATCCGGAAGCAGTGCCCCTGCACAACATCTTAGCACGTAGTGTTGTGGAGGCATTCTTCAAAATAATCACCCAAGTGGGGATTCCAAAGGGAATCCTCACTGATAAAGGCACAAAGTTTATGTCATGAACAATATGTGAACTATATGAATTTTTAGGTATTAAATCGATTCGCACCAGTGTTTAACACCCACAAACAGATGGCTTGGTGGACCGATTTAATAAAACCTTAAAAAATAAGATTTGTAAGTTTTTACACGAGGACCTTAGGAATTGGGATAAGTGGCTTGAACCCCTATAATTTGTAGTGAGAGATGTCCCACAAGCCTCCACAGGGTTTTCCCCATTCGAGCTGCTGTACAGGTGTCAGCCAAGCAGCGTGCTCAACATCATATGGGAAGCTTGGGAGGAGGGACCTTAGAACAGTAAAAATAAAATTCAGTATGTTCTTGATCTTAGAGAAAAACTCCACACATTTGTGAATTTGCTCCAAGCACAGGAACGTCAAAGCCGGCTGTACGACGGGCACTTGATTACGAGAATTCACACCGGGAGATAAAGTACTTGTATTACTGCCCACCTCAAGCTTTTCAATTACTCATCAAGTGGCAACGGCCCTTTGAGGTCACACAGCAATTCAGATATCTCGATTATAAGGTTAAGCAAATGGATGGGGCAAAGCACGTCAAGTTTACCACCTCAACCTCCTAAAATCATGGAGGGAGGCGGTCCCTGTGGCCTTAGTGATGGCAGTCCCTGAGAGGGTGGAGCTCGGGCCAGAGGTGACTCTCAAACCAAATTCATTCACCCCGGTCCCAGGAGGAGACCACCTCTCACCGTCACATCTCACAGACGCGGCCAAGTTGCAATCAGAATTTGTGGACATGTTCTCGCCTATCCAAACCTCATAAAGCACCACATTGAGACAACCCCAGGGGTGGTGGTTCGTAGCTGCTCCTATCACCTTCCTGAACTTAAAAAAGGTTGTTAAGAAAATCTGTAAATTAGAGGCGATGTTTGATATGGGCGTAATATAAGAGTTGCACAGAGATTAAGCCAGCCTGGTGGTTCTGGTACCTAAGAGTGATGGGTTGGTCCGGTTCTGTGTAGACTATCGCAAATTGAACACAGTGTCCAATTTGTTGCATGCTCAATTGATGAGTTGCTCGATCGGTTGTGTGAGGCTCAATTTTATATGACACTGGACTTTACAAAGGGTTGACAGATCACTTTAACTACAATCTATTGGGAAAAATAGCTTTTTTCACACCATTCAGCTTACACCAATATGTAATATATGTTTGGGGCTCCGGCCACATTTCAGCATCTCATGGACAAAAATCTCAGACCCCATACAGCATATGCAGCCACATATTTAGATTATATTATTATGTATAGTAATGACTGGTGGCAGCACATGAAACATCTGAGAGCTGTCCTGAGGCTGCTGTGACAGATGGGGCTCATGGCCAAACCAAAGAAGTGCACAGTTGGGTTGGTGGAAGTTTGGTATCTGAGGTTCAACTTGGGCACGGGCAGGTGCGTCCCCATAAAACTGCAGCGATCGTGGCCTGTCCGACACCCAAGACCAAAAAGGAGGTGAGACAGTTTCTGGGGCTGGCTGGTTACTACCGAAGGTTTTGCCTAGTTACTCTGATGTCACCAGCCCGCTTACTGATCTCACTAGAATAGAGGCCCCCTTTCCAGTCCAGTGGACGGAGACTTTCCTAAAAATTAAATCTGCGCTTTGTTAGGAGCTTCTTTTACATGGTCCTATTTTCTCTCTCCCCTTTATTTTGCAGATGGATGCATCTGACATAGGGCTGGGGGCAGTGCTCTCACAGGAGGTAGAGGAGCGAACAGTGCTGTACATTAGTCGTAAGCTCTCGTTGAGGGAGTCTAAGTAAAGCATCGTGGAGGAGTGTCTGGTGATTAAGTGGGCTGTCCTCACTCTCCGCTTTTACCTGCTGGGGAATGGTCATGTGTCTGTCTGCGGGAGAGAGCAGTAATGCTTGTCACCTGGGTTGTAATTATCTCTAACACATCTATTGTTATAGTGATGGCAGAGGGAGACTTGAAAAGGCACACCAATGCATAAGTTTGCGAGAGAGAGTGTGACCCAAGAGCACAGTATTGACGTGTACTGAGTGTTTTGTTCAGTGTATCAAATAAAATACTTCAATACAATCTCAAAATGTCTGTTTATTCTTTCAACACTTCTGCATGTGTTGTTCGTCTTTGTGTAGTATCCATGACATAAAACTAAACACAGTGCCATCTAGTGGCTTTCTTGAGTAACAGGCACAATCAATGAATATCATTACATCCCCTTTTCTTTAAAGAAAACACAAACTTAGCATTATTTTATAACACATTAACTTGCACTCATATATCTATACTGTTAATACAAATGATAAACTATAAACATTCACATTTACTCATTGCTATGCTATATAGCAGTTTCTTACAGATTCAATCTATCAGGTCTTTTAATATGTCTTGTAGACCTTCTGAGTGAAAATGTGTGATTGTTTGATGTTTGTTTGTTTATGTGAATCAGTGTTGCAGTCACTTGTGAACAATGCATTTGAATCAGACTCAGCATTGTTTTGATTCAATACTTTCACTCTTTCTCAGAGTTGAGCAGATCATGTCTATTTTGTCTGAGGATTTGTCAATCATCCATTTTCACAGTGTAAGATCGTGGAGCTACTTCTTGCATAACTGTGGCATTTTTGCCCCAATTCTCATCACTTGTGATTCTGACAACATCATCCATCACCAATGGTTGTAGATGCTTTGCAGTCCTGTCAAAGTAGAACTTTAGTTTTCCTTTCAGTTGCCTGAATTTCTGCTTCATTTTCACATTTCCTTTTTGTTTTGAACAAGATGGCAGTGCAGTACGAAGTTTCCGATTCATCAGCATTTCAGCTGGGACCATACCACACTCTAATGGAGAGGTTTTGTAATTGAGCAAAGCAAGGTAATGATCAGACTTGCTGTCAGCAGCTTTTTTTCAGAATTTGCTTGAGAATATGCACTCCTTTCTCAGCCTTGCCGTTTGACTGAGCATATGCTGGACTAGAAGTTACATGCTTGAAGACATATTGCACTGAAAACTCTTGCCACTCTTTGCTGCAGAAGCATGGGCCATTGGCACTGATGTCAATCTGCAGCATGCCATGTCTTGCAAAAATGTATTTTGCATGTGTTAGTACACAATTCGTAGACATACTTGAGAGTAAGGCCATTTCAGGGTAATTTGAGTAATAGTCAATCACTACTAGATAATTATTGCCTTTGAGATGAAATAGATCCATTCCAAGCTTCTCCCAGGGTCAGAAGAGTCATCTGACACAGAAAACGCAGTGCACACCATGTTCACATGAATCTCAACATCTCCTTCTGTTATACTTATACTGTTTATTGTAGGTGCTCGTGAGAGGATATCTGTCAGCATTAAGTATTTGCCAGGCGTATACACCAGATTGAGATCGTACCTCTGTAATTTCATCATAAATCGTTGAATCCTTAGTGTCATCTAATTCAGATTCTTTTTTATTATCATGATTATTTGTTTCTGCAGTGAAAGTGGAAAGACCATATACGTAGCTATTAAATTTTTCCAGCCTAAAAAACTAATCCTAAACACTTTCTCAATTTGTGCATACCGACATTCAGAATCAGTTATGGATTTGCTTGCATATGCAACTGGTTTCCAGATTTCATCATCAGTTTGCAATAAAACCACACCAAGACAATTCTTGGAGGCATCTGTGGACACTTTGGTTTTCTTAGTTGGATCAAAGAATTTCAATACAGTTGCAGAGGTCAATGCTTTTTTTCAGCTGTTGCCATTCACTCTCATGTTTGTCTGTCCATGCAAAGTCTATTGTCTTTTGTAGGAGTTCTCGTAGGCATGATGTTTTTGCAGAAAGATTCGTAATGAAATTTCCTATATAGTTGACCATACCCATTACACGTTGTATTCCTTTTCTGTCTGTGGGACTTTTCATTCCAAGAATGGCATTGATCTTCTCACTGTCTGGCTGCATCCCTTGATCTGACAGTTTATCCCCAAGAAATACAAGTTCTTGCACACCAAATCGACATTTGTCTGTTTAGTTTCAGTCCACTCATTCAGATTTTCTGCAGCACTTTAGTCAGTTTACTGTTGTGCTCTTGAAGTGAAGATCCCCAAATGATTATGTCATCAATCTAAGCTCTGACTCCTTCATGTCCTTCTATGATATTCTACATCGCTCTGTGGAAGATTTCTGATGCAGATACTATTCCAAATGGTAGTCTGAGGAAAGAATATCTACCAAATGAGTGTTGAAGGTACAGTACTTAACACTGTCCTTGTCTAGACGTATTTGCCAAAATCCTTGTCAGGCATCAAGCTTTGTAAAATATTTGGCACCTGACATTTCATTCATTATTTCTTCACGTTTTGGTATTTGATAGTGCTCACGCTTTATGTTGTCATTCAGATCTTTTGGATCCATGCATACTCTTAAGTCTCCATTCTTTTTCTTTACACACACCATGGAGTTCACCCAGTCTGTTGAATCTTTTAGTATTGGCTTTTCTGTCATTCTTTTAATGTCTGACATGCTGATCAATTTTGCTTTTGCACCAGTATCTAATTTGAGTGTAACCAGCGCCCCATTGATCTGTATTGGTGCTACCCATTTGTCAATTTTAACAGCATCATCTTGACTCTGTACAGTAATTGATAACTGTCCACTCTGAATGGTCTCAGAATGGTCCAGTGTGTTTTCACAGGTCACCAAGCTGACGAAAAATATATCACTCAGGTCAGTTTCATCTATCATCTTGACTGATCACTCTTTTTGTCTCACTTTTCCTTTCGAAAAACATTGTTTGACAAAATAATGCACACTGTTTTCCAAAAGCTGGACACTGCTTGAGCTGATGTTCGGTACCACAACATTTACAACTATAAACGCAATCCTTCTGTTTGTTTTCCTTTGAATGATACAGCACCGACTGTGGCATCTGTACTTGCAGACACGTTCTTTGGCCACATCTCACCAAATGTATTCACATCATATTTTAATTGCCTCTTGCAAAGTAAGCTCTGTTTCTCTTAATAAATGTTGTCTGTCTTTTGCATCACAAATGCCAAAAAAACTTTGAGTCTCAGGTCAGACAGGAAGCTAACAATATTTCATGCGGCTGCTGCATGCGTGAATGGAACACATATCTTTCATAAGTTTTGTTCTTTTTAAGCGAGCAGTGAGCAGTGAATTTGGCTAGTACATCATCAAGCTTGTTTCTATCTTCGTTCTCATCAAAGACGAAGGTATTATACACTTCAATAGCCTGTGGACCAGCAAACGTCAGTAGTAAAGCATCCTTACGTGCTTCTGGCTTCGTGTCCATTCCAATGGCTGCCATGTATAGCTCAAATTGCTGCCTGAAACTGCGGCAGTTGCTGTCAACATTTCCTGTGAGCTTCAAATTCACCGGTGGTTTCAAGGTATCCATTATATCGCATTCACAACAAGCTGTTTTTTAGTTTGAGTTCACTCCTGGTACCATGTTTTGTTCAGTGTTTCAAAAATAAAATACTTCTCAATATGTCTGTTTATTCTTTTAACACTTCTGCCTGTGTTGTTCTTCTGTGTGTAGTATCCATGACATAACACTAAACACAGTGCCATCTAGTGGCATTCTTATGTAACAGGCACAAATCAATCAATATCATTACACTAAGTACATTAAATGTTTATCTTATCTTAGTCTTAGAGTGTTGTGCAGAATCTGTGTGAATTGAGTGTCATTAAATGCAAGTTGCTGAAGGCATAAAATAAAAGACTAGCCCTGGTTTGTTGTAACCTGAATCCTCCATTGCCTGAAGAACCCAACTTTTCATACACATTTTGTATCATAGTAACAATTATGACATTCTAAATTTGCTTGAAAAAAGTATATACATATACTATATTATACAATATATATATAAAATAAATAACTAGCAAAAGATAATCTGTTTTCTTTTTTTTAAGATGAGCACTTGTTTATTTGCAAATGAAGAAAAAAAACTGTACAATAAATTAAATAATATAAAAAATAAAATAATAATAGTAATAATAATAATATATATATATATATATATATATATATATATATATATATATATATATATATATATATATATATATATTCATTCATATATGTTGATGGAAGTATACTATGTATACTGTACTTTTTAGGTGTATACAGCTAGTCTGTTTTGTTTCTGTGTATACTGTCTATTTTATGTCTGCTGCCCCTTACATTACAGTATGTGTGCTTGCATGACTGTCTTATGTCTTATAATGTAATTTTCACTGACTCTTTTTCTGTCTGTCAAAGTTAATGCTGTTATTTTCTATATTTATAATTTAAAGCATTTTATAAGGTATGGCCTGTGTCTGCTAGACTCTGTAATTGTTTTGTAATGATCTGTTAAATGCACCAGCACCTAATTTCTAAATGACAATAAAACCAACTGTGATGATACCTCCTATAAGTCTACTGTCTTCCTCACACATTGCCATGTAGTCTTCGGCTTGCTCTGTACATTCAAAGCAAAACACACTGTATGTAGGACATGTTCTGGTTGCTTGGTCAGACTTGAGAAGGGATAGGTTTTATTGATTTTAGGTTCTAACACAAACACACATATTTGCTCTAGTGTGAATTGTTTTTCTTTCACAGGGCTTGGGCTTAGCATACAAATTTGCTTAGCTTGAATACATGCACAAAATATTCCAATCCATGTTTACTTCTGCAGCTTACAATGTGCTCACACTATATAATGATTTTCTCTTCACAATATCACAAGTAGGGATAAGTAGATAATCAATCCTGAAATATCAATCAATGATTATTTAATTGGGGGTGGGTGATAGTTAAAGAGTGGTTCAGTTCTGCAAGTCAGGATATAAAATATTACGTTCACTACAATTGCAAACTCTGGCAGAGTTCACACAAATCGTCCCCCTGACCTCTTTTTCAAGTGAACTCAAAAAAGAGTTTTCACACCAACCAAACAAATCATTTTCTAGTGTACTTAAATTCCCCCTCACAACAGTAGTGAACAACTGTGTTCCCTATCTACCACTCACTCGACATTGTGTTGATGTAGTGACACTAGGGGTCACCCTTGGGAGCCCCAAACACGTCTGATCTTTGAGAAAAGGCCAATGGGAATTGTTGAGTGGAATTTGCATGCCACTCCCCGGACATATGGAGGAGTGGCTCTGAACCACTCATTCAGATTTTTTCTTCGGAGCTGAGCTTTTGTGTTCAGCGAGCCAGATCTCTCTGCCATTCCGTTCATCTCTGAAAGCTGTTGGATTTACGATGCATTACAGCGGTTTCTCCTCTCGTGCACCGGTTGAGAGCAGAGAACGCCCCTGGACGCTTCAGCAGTCTAAGAGAGTATATCCTTCCTCTAATAGGATATATTTCCTTTCTAAAAGAGTGGCACTGATCCCTTTCTTCCCAGAGGTGCATGAGGAGCTAATGAGGTCATGGCAGGCATCTTTTACCAGAAACGATATCTAAGCTCCTCAGCAGTGACAGGAAGCAGAAACCCCCATCTCACGGCCCACCATCAAGGACCCGAGGAAGTCTTCAAGGCACCCCTGAGACAGGCAACCCTGGGATGTGGAGACCCGCTGCAGGCGTGGAGCTGGTAAAAAGACCACTCCATCCCCAGTGGAGGGCCAGGATGAGAATCTTTTGTTGCCTTTTATTTTAACTCCGGTACCCACATTTTAAAAAGAGCAGTTTCCTCATTCCCTGGGTCACACAGATGCGCTGTCACTGCAGGTCACACTCAGGGGAGAGTGGAGACTCCACCCCCAGGTTGTCCAGCTGATTTGGAGTCAATTCAGTCAAGCGCAGGTAGGCCCCACCCAGACTTGGTTCTCGGACCTCAGGGAAAGGGCACCCATGACCAGACCTTTGGAATCTCCATGTCAAGCTCTTGGATGTGCCTAAGTGCCACCCGTGGTGGTAGACATTATCCCTCAGGCTAGGGAGCCCTCTATGAGGTGACTGTATGCCTTGAAGTGGCGTCTGTTTGTTCTCGATGCGAAGACCTCCAGAGATGCGCAGTCGGGTTGGTGATATCCTTCCTGCAGGACAGGCTGGAGGGGAGGCCGTCCCCCTCCACCTTGAAGGTGTACGTGGCCGCTATAGTGGCCCACCATGATGCAGTTGACGGTAAGTCTCTCTGGAAGCACGACGTGATCATCAGGTTCATTAGAGGAGCAAGGAGGTTGAATCCTCCCAGACCACACCTCATTCCCTCATGGGATCTCCCTGTAGTTCTGCGGGGGGCCTCCATTTGAGCCCCTGTAGTCAGTTGAGCTTAAGGCGGTCTCTTTGAATACTGTCCTCCTGACTCCACTCATGCCAATCAAGAGGGTAGGGGACCTGCAGGCGTTCTCTGTCAGCGACACATGCCTGGAGTTTGGTCTGGAATATTTTTACACGAATATCGCCGTGTACGCGAGGTTGTGGACCCTGGATGTCCTTCCTCATTAGCCCTGTGGCAGGTGAGTTGAAACTTGATGCTGGCCCAGTACATATGCTATTAGGCCCTGTGCTTTGGTAGGTGCTCCACATGCACTGGTTACATGTTTGTAACTCTGTGTAATGTATCTTCCGTAAGATGGTTTCCCCGTTGGTAAACCTGTGTCTTCCTTGTGAAGAGGTTCCCTCTGCCACCGGTCGCTGTGTTTATAGAGCTCCATCCCCTCTGGGTAGGACCTACCATGGGGACTTCTCCACATGCGACACTGCCGACAAGACTCAGTAAGACTATGTGAAATATTTCCACACAATTGCCTCACCTTCAGGCAGGGTGTGATCTACGCTGTGTTTTCCCCTTGGGAAAGGACACCACCCCAACGTGGACACTTACAGCTCTCAGCTGAACGATTTCCACTCTTTTTTGGGGAGAAAATAGAAGAGAAGGGGCCATGGCTGGCCTGTCCCCTTTTTGGGCAGTCGACTTGTCCCCGAGATGCAGGGGGACCATATGACGCTCGTAGGAGCATTAGGGGAGGATACATGACGGCCAGGTGCATTGGCTACGAGGCATGCAATGGTTTGCCCAACTCGCACCGCCAGTCCACATAACAAAGTTCAGCTAGTTGTGGCACTTCGTATAGTGACCCCTAATATCACTACATCAACACAGGGTTGAGAGTGTGACAGATAGGGAATATCCTGGTTAATTTTGTAACCTCCGTTCCTTGATGGAGGGAACGAGACCTTCCTACCACAACACTGAACTACCCGCTGAAATCACCAGGACCCTGTCTCGGCTCCTCAGCACAAAACCTGAATGAGTGGTGGCAAGCCAGCTCCTTTTATACCTGTATGTCCGGGAGAGTGACATGCAAATTCCACTCGCCAATTCCCATTGGCCTTTTCTCAAATATCAGAGGTGTTTGGGGCTCTCAAGGGCAACCCCTAGAGTCAATAGATTGACACAACGTCACGTTCACCACCAGGGAACAGAGGTTACGAAAGTAACCAGAACATTTAACAGTGTCACACTGATCGCAGACTTCCACTTTTTAAGTTGGTTATTTTAATAATGCAGACACATCAGAACTGTGGATGAACCCAAATGCGGAAACTTTATTAACACTGAGAAGCACAACAGGTAGAAAACTTAACTGGAGGAAGACAAACTTGATTCAGCCATATACTCCTCCTAGAACTCTGAGATCATCAGATTTTGGTTTACTCTCTTTGCCTAGATCTAGACTAAAAAAACGTGGTGATTGAGCATTTGCAGTGAACTATGCAATAGTCTACCTCTACATATTAGAAGAGCTCCCTCAATTTCAACCTTCAAGTCTACTCTAAAAACATATTTATTCTCTTTGCTTTCTATCCTCTTTAATTATTGTGACCTGTTTGTCTTCATTTTACTTTTTATCTACTTTGTATGATTTATTTTACATTGTACAGCACTTTGGTCAATAATGGTTGTTTTTAAATGTGCTTTATAAATAAATATTGATTGAAATAAGTAAATAAATATTGACAAGGACCCAGTGTTAACTTGAAACTGACTACATGAACACTGACAAACGAAGGCAGAGGCGAGGGAGGACGATGAAGATAAATGCTATGCGGGCAAGTAAACAACACATCATTGAGTAGTGTGGTCTGTGATGTCCTAGGTTAGACAAGACAATGAATACTGGTGTTAGGAATTTGGATATACACGATACTGATTAAAGTGCCTGCGTACATCTACCATTATACGTAGGAACAGTATGTGTGAGCTAGGAATTAATTTCAACTGTCCTTATTCTACATCATTATGTAAGAAAATATATAATGGAATTAGTCATGTTCGACAACAACTATAAACAAGATAAATGACAAATAACTAGATTATTTATCTGATTAAAATTCTCCACCATTAAAATCATAAAACAACGCCTCGTTGTATCCGCTCACAATTTCTATTGTAAGGAATTAGCTTTAATACGGGAATTTTGATTAATTAAGTAATATTATTCTCATGGCTTATTGAAAATAATATTACACATATTTAGGTACAGCTTTGAAGTGAAATCTTTTAAAAACAGGGATGAGAATATTTATCAAAATATACCACAGTGAATTATCTTTGAATACAGACAAACTTTATTGCTATTCTAAACATAAAATGAATCTTACACATACAACATGAAACAGGTACCAACAGCTAGTAAACTGACAGAATGTGAAATAAAAGCCTATCCCAGCTAACATTGGGTGAAAGGCGGGGTACACCCTGGACAGGTCGCCAGTCCATCGCAGGAAAGTTCATTCCTTCATGTATATATTCTTACTTAATTGTGGATAGCTGTCTGGATGAAATGAGGCCACCTGCAAGGAGGACTCGCGACTTCAGTTGGGTGTCTGAACCTTAGAGCAGAGAGTGAGAGACTGGTGTCTCGAGTTTTCCTTGGACTCTACATGGCACGGAGGATCTGGAGGCAGAAAGATAAGTGTTCAGCAGAAGAGATCATAAGAAAAGAGCAGAGAGGAGAGAAGAGTCGAGAGGGCTCTTCCTTGGGTAGGAAAGTTTTGAATTGAAATTGACTGCAAACCAAAGGTGTCCTGAGCCAATCAGAAGTGATTTTCCAGAGTCACATGGTCAACTGGGCTGTCCTTTCCAAAAGTTGACTTATGGTCCTTTGTGGAGGATTCTTACAAACACCTGCTCAAAAATAGTGCATGTTTAATCATTAACTTTTATATCTTGAAAACTGTACAAGAGACATACAATTTGTTGTCATCAACATTCTCTTCGTAAACAAGCATTTACATACCTAATATGAAATTCTTTCATGAATATTATATGTGTAAGAAACAAACATGAAAATCCCTGGTTACAAATCATACTGGTTAATTCATTGGTTTCACAACATGGATAAAACATTACACATTATGAGAAACCTGATTCTTGAATAGTTATCATTCTTAATAGAATGAGATGAATAATACAAGATTAATGATTATACTTTTTAATATGTTAGTTAGAAGTGATTATAGTTAGTAAGTTAAAAGTGATCGCAGGTCATTGAGTCATTTTCAAATTTAACTAGCAAGGCTGGATATTGTGTACATTGTGGGTCTAAATTCTTCTTGTATATTTTATAGGGTTAACTCAGCAAAGTACTGTAACTTTGTGTGAAATATTCCTGGATTAAGCTTAAATGTCCTTTTTAGATGCTGTTTGCAGGATAATAATCACAATGTCTCATGATCTGATGAGCCTAAATGTAACAAATTGGTTTATAACTGAGGACAAAACAGAGTGTTCAGAGTCTTTCTTGGGAATTCCAGGATTGTGTGTTCTCTGTCTTTTATTGCTTGTGACCTTTACACTTAGGACCTATTTGCAGAGAATTTCTCAAGTCATGTGCGATCTAGACAAGTCTCTTTGTTAGTTTTATTGGCCAGAAGTGAGACTTGTTGGTGCCTTAGTTTTTTTATTTATGACGTTGAGGAATTCCAGGATTAAAATATTGGGTTTTCTAGATCCAAGTCATATTGCTGCAATTCTTCAGCATCTAAATATCCTACACTGAGCTGAGGTGAGTATATATGCAGTACTTGATGAGGTGCATGATTGATTACAGGTGGAGGGGATTAGAAGTCTGGGGATAGTGAATGGTGAATGGGGAGAGAGAGTCAGGTGGAAGCGTGACAGTTATTAGGTACAAATACAATAAAAACATAACAATTTATGCACACTTTCTAAACTATTCCAGATCAGGGTGCAAAACCACCTGCAATGGATGCCAAACCAACACAGGGGTGGGTTTTTCTATCTCTTCTCACAGGGAACATATTTAATTTATTTCACTAAATACCAATAACACTGGAGCAAAGCCACATGAATCTTTGGATGGCTGTCTCGTTTCAGCAGGGCAGAAAGTTATAAACAGGCAGAGATATTGATCAACACATTACTTTCCAATATAAATGCTCATCTAAATACATTAATGCCCCCAAGTGTAATTACTTACGGCAACACTATTGGAGATTTCTTTCTCCTTCAGGAGGTAGTAAAGAGCATGAGGGAAGGGAGTTGTGGGCAAGATTGGCAACAATCAATAATCCAATAACAAACAACGCTCAACTGTGATCTCTTTCACCTGAGCATGAGATGTGTGATCGATAAACACAAAAATAGATTGCCATATTGTCTCTGGGTAGTTTTTTTTTAATCTCCCTGGTTGAACTTGCAAAAAAAATATATTTATTTATTTACTGTATTTATTTTTAATTTGAATTGGATAGTCTAATTTGCCTTGTAGGTGCGAGTGAGAGTTCCCCAGCCACTGGGGGTTGTGTCAGGAAGGGCATCCAGCATAAAACATGTGCCAAGTCAAATAAGTTGATCATGGATGGTCCTCTGTGGCGATCCCTAATGGGATCAGCCGAAAGAAGAAGATTTTTTTTTTTATTGTTGTTAAATTTGACCCTTATTTTAACCCTAACCCTCTAAAGTCTTAATGCTAAACACTAATTTTGAAACCCTTACCATAAACCTATATGATTTATAGTCATACGTGAAGTCATACTTTTTTATTATTATTATTATTTTCTCCACCTTTTCACCAAAATTTTGAATGCCCAAATCCCAATGCACCCTTAGTCCTCGTGGTGCCGTAGTGATTCACCTCAATCCGGTGGTGGAGGACAAATCTCAGCTGCCTTATTACCACGCATCTTACCACGTGGCTTTTTGAATGAATAACCGCGGAGACATAGCGTCTGTGGAGGCTTCACGCCATCCACCGCGGCATCTATGCACAACTCACCACACACCCCACTGAGAGCGAACCACATTATAGCAACCACGAGAAGGTTACCCCATGTGACTCTACCCTCCCTATCAAACGGGTCAATTTGGTTGCTTACGATTCCTGGCTGGAGTCACTCAACACGATTCAAACTCACGAATTCCAAGGGTGATAGTCAGTGTAATTACATTATTTATTTATTTTTTTATATAAATTTGTGTGCCTGAATAGAAAATCATTACACTTCTGTTTTGTTTACCCTTACAAAATTAACCATGGTTTCACTACAGTAACTACAGTTTAACCATGGTGTTTAGTTAAACCACAGTTACCACACAATTACCCATGGTTACTACTACAATATTACTGTAGTAAAACCATGGTTTCATGCCAAAAACAAACAAACATGGTTACTACAATATTACTTTAGTATAACGGTTAAATATTTTTAAAAGTTTTTGGGTATTTATAATATTTGTTTATATTAATGGAATGTTAAACTTCCTGTTATGTTCGGGCTGGAGGCGATTTGGGGATGGCAGCGGGTGCAGCTCCGCCAGGTACGCCCCCTCGGACCACCCACCCCCCCGGTATGCTCGTTGACTCCCGTCCATGCTCGAGGTAACAGCAGCTCGCCTCACAGCCAGTCTGCTTATCCTCTTGAGCTTGAAGTGGATGAGCTCGCCGCTGCATCTGATGCTGAAAACTCCCCTGGGCTGCCGCCTTCAGGCCAGCATGCCCAGGCTGAGGCCGACGCGCAGATGCTTTCCCAGGCCGCCGCTAGCGTGGGGTTGGATTGGAACCCTCCATCCTCCCCATAGCCATCGCGGTTGGATGACTGGTTCCTGAGATCTCGGCACCGCTCACAGCCTCGCCCCCCCCGGTCCTGTTTTTCCCGGAGGTGCATGATGAGCTGACGTCATCGTGGAGAGCACCACCACTCGCTCATCCGCTTTCGCTACACTTGACGGCAGAACGCCCCACGGATATACGCCGATTCCCCAGGTAGATAGGGCAGTTGCACTCCACTTATGCCCCAGAAGCCCTACTACCTGGCGGGGTCGCCATGTACTCCCCTCCAAGGCCTGTAGGACACTAGTCCACCAGGCCAAGGCGCTCAAAGATCTGCACGAGGGTAGCCCCGAGGACTTCGCCCAGCAGTTCTCTGCAGTGAAGAAGCAGACGGTGGTGATCTCTCACATCCTGCCCCATAGCAAGCCTGCCGCCATGGGCCATGCCCGTCTGCCTGCCGAGGGCGTCCTCCTGCGGCAAAAAAACAACCTGCTCCACCTCAACCCGGGCCCAGCTCTCAGCCCCAGCGTCGAGCACCCCACAGAAAGTGCACGCCCCCTGTCTCACGGACCCCCTCGAGGACCCGGAAGGCTCCCAGGCGCTCCTGAGACACCCGACCCAGAGTCCGAGATGTTATCTCCGGAGGAGGACCACTCCATACCCCGGTGGAGAGCTGGGAGGAGAATCTTTTGTTAAAGTTATTTCATTTGCCGCACCCCCTAGCCGGGGCGCGGTACCCACATTCTCAATAACAGAGCTATTTCCTTTGCCTCTGGGTCACCTGGCCCGCAAATGCCATTTTCACGGCACCTTGCTTCCAAATCTCAACAGTCCTGGCTCCCTGAACACGGTCCGTCCGCCCTTAGCCCCACGACTGTTCCCCGGCTGGCCGGTTCGGACGAGATCAGAGGACGCCCACATCGGACCTACTCCTCAGTCACTAACCCACCCCCTGCCGGGTGTGCGGAGCAAGGTAGGTAAGTGCTTTGTGTCTTTTCTCAGCACTAGAGCCTCGGGACGCACCCTTGCCTCCCGACGCTGCATTACCTGCTCCGCCCCGCTGCGAAGCCCCGCCGGGTATGTCAAAAATACTTGTCCCTTTGGTGCCCCTAGCACGGAGTTTGGATGCATGGCTTTCACTGCCCAACCCGTCACGCTGGCTGGCCTGGACCATCCGACTCGGTTATGCAATTCAGTTTGACAGGCCCCCGCCCCCCTTTGAGGGCGTCCGTTTTACCGCAGTGCACGGCAAGCATGCCAATTCCCTGCGCGCGGAAATCGCTACACTTTTACTCAAAGACACGATAGAGCCTGTCCCTCCAACCGAAATGAAGAAGGGTTTCTACAGCCGTTACTTCATTGTACCCAAAAAAGGCGGTGGCTTACATCCGATCTTGGACTTGAGAGTTTTCAACCGGGCTCTTCTCAAACTCCCATTCAAACTGCTCACGCAAAAACACATCCTAACTTGCGTCCGGCATCTAGATTGGTTCGCAGCGGTAGACCTGAAGGATGCGTACTTCCACATCTCGATTCTGCCTCGACAATGCCCCTTTCTAAGGTTTGCGTTCGATGGCCAGGCATCGAACTGGTACAAGGAACTCCCCTTTGGCATGTCTCTGTCCCCTCGCGTCTTCACGAAGGCGCAGAAGCAGCTCTTGCCCCGCTCCGAGAAGCCGGCATTTGCATACTCAATTACCTCGATGACTGGCTCATCCTGGCCCACTTGCAGGAATTACTATACACACACAGAGACCAGGTGCTCAGGCACCTCAACCGCCTAGGGCTTCAGGTCAACTGGGAAAAGAGCAAGCTCTCCCCGGTTCAGAGCATCTCTTTTCTCGCAATGAAGTTTGACTCAGTCTCAATGTCAGCACGGCTCACCAACGAGCACGCTCAAGTCAGCGTTGAAATGCCTCGCCTCCTTCAGACCGGGCACAGCGGTCCCTTTAAAACTTTTCCAGAGGCTCCTGGGGCATATGGCATATATGAGACCGCTTCAGCACTGGCTTCAGACTCGAGTCCCGAGACGAGCATGGCGGCACGGCACGCACCGTTTGTTAATCACCCCCACCTGTCACCAGACATTCAAACCCTGGACAGACCTCTGCTTTTTAAGGGCAGGAGTACCCTTGCAGCAGGTGTCCCGACGCATCCTGGTCACGACCGATGCCTTCAAATCGGGTTGGGGCGCCTTGTGCAACAGGCATGCAGCTGCGGGCTGTTGGAAAGGGGCCCCGCTGCGCTGGCACATCAATCGCCTAGAGTTGTTGACTGTTATTCTTGCCCTCAGGAAGTTCCTCCTGTTAGTTCGGGACAAACATGTCCTAGTCAGGTCAGACAGCACCGCTGTGGTAGCATACATAAATCGCCAAGGCGCGCCACAATCTCCCGCCTCATGTCACGACACACCCGTCATCTCCTCCTTTGGAGCCAACAGGTCACTGTGAGCCACTCACATCCCCGGCAACCTCAATGTGGTAGCGGACACACTGTCACAACAACGCTTGCTCAGTGGAGAGTGGGGGCTTCACCCCAGTCAGTCCAGCTAATCTGGGAATGATTTGGCAAGGCCCAGGTAGACCTGTTTGCCTACCGAGAAACCTCCCACTGCCCACTCTGGTATGCCCGAATAGAGGCTCCCCTCAGGGCAGATGCACTGAGCCTTCTTGCACAGGTGCTGTGCAAGGTCAGGGAGGACGAGGAAAAAGTCACTCTAGTGGCTCCTTACTGGCCCACTCGGACTTGGCTCTCGGACCTCATGCTCCTCACGACAGCCCCTCCCTGGCGAATTCCCCTGAGGAAGGACCTTCTTTCTCATGGACAGGGCACGCTCTGGCATCCGCACCCAGACCTCTGGAACCTCCACGTCTAGCCCTGGACGGGATGCGGAAGATCTAGCGGTCTACCAACTGCTGTCGTAGACACCATCAACCAAGCCAGAGCCCCTTCTACCAGGCATCTTTATGCCCTGAAGTGGCGCTTGTTCGCAGATTGGTGTTCTTCCCGGGCTGAAGAACCTACAGAGGTGTGCAGTTAGGTCAGTGCTCCTATTCCTAAAGGAGAGGCTGTCCCCTTCCACCCTAAAGGTGCATGTCGCCGCTATCGCGGCCCACCACAACACTGTAGACGGCAAGTCTCTGGGTAAGCACGACTTAATCATCAGGTTCCTAAGAGGCGCCCGGAGGGTAAATCACTCCCGGTCAAGCCTGTTCCCCTCCTGGGATCACTCAGTGGTCCTCGCCGGCCTCCAGAGATCACCCTTTGAGCCGCTAGAATCAGTTGGACTCAGGGCCATCTCTCTTAAAATGGCCCGGCTGATCGCGCTCACCTCCATCAAGAGGGTCGGGGACCTGCAAGCGTTCTCTGTCAGGGACACCTGCCTGGAGTTCGGTCCGGCAGACACATATGTGATCCTAAGACAGCGACCAGGCTACGTGCCCAAGGTTCCTACCACGCCCTTTAGAGACCAGGTAGTGAACCTGCAAGCGCTGCCCCGGGAGGAGGCATACCCAGCCCTTTCGTTGCTGTGTCCGGTACATGCTTTGCATATCTACTTGGACCGCACACAGAGCTCTAGACGTTATGAGCAGCTCTTTGTCTGCTTTGGTGGACAGCGGAAAGGGAACGCTGTCTCCAAACAGAGACTTGCCCACTGGATCGTCGATACCATCTCATTGGCTTATCACGCCCAGGCCATGACCGTCCCCCCCCCCCCTTACGGGTGCGAGCGCACTCAACCAGAGGTGTTGGGTCCTCGTGGGTTCTGGCCAGGGGCACCTCATTAGCAGACATTTGTAGAGCAGCAGGTTGGGCAACACCCAATACCTTTGCGAGATTTTACAATCTCCGGGTTGAGTCAGTATCATCCCATGTTTTTTCAGGTCCAAGCCGGTAGAACTCAGTAACACACTGACAAGTTGGCCAGGTGAATCACTTGCGCCTAGCACCCTTTCCCTCAGCCGAGGTAAAACCGTGCGCCTTTTTTTCCCAGGCGATCCCATCTCTCGGATCCCTGGATGATTCCTCCCTAGCCCTTACGGGTCTGCAGTTCAGCGGAGGAACTTGCTGACCCAATCCACTGCGGGTACCTAGTTTAACCCTGTACTGAAGAGGTGCTCCACAGATCAGGACTCCTGCATGGACTCCCACTGTGTGTATTATCCGTGGCATGGTCCCCTTACGAGTGGACCCACGTCTCTCTTCGGCAGTTCCAAGCTCCCCTCTGGTCGCTATAGTGTAGCAACCCCCCCTCTAATGAGGTTGGGCCTACCTCCGCGCCATATCCACATGCCGCCTAAAACCCATGTGATGTATTCACCACTTTTTACCTCTCCCTCTGGGTAGGTGTGGTCTCTGCAGGGTCTTTTTCCTCCTGAAAAAAAAAATAATAAACAGGAAATTGGGTAAGACCCCCTTCCCTCGATGCGTGTAAGGGCCCCAGTCATTCTTGCTCTATGCGAGACACATAGAGAGAATAGAGGCACGGCCAGGCTCGGCCCGTTCCCAGGTTGGCAAGCGTCACCTTGTTCCCCTGTCCAAGGTAACGAAGGATTCTGACAAATTTTAATGGGGCATTGGGGAAAGGTACGTGCGGTCTGATACAGCTGGTCGCGTTTGCACATGAGAATACCTGCCCGCTCCTGTATCAGCAGTTCACGTACATGGCTCAGCGCATGGCACGATTAAAATTGGACCGCTAGTGTCGCTTCTTCAGCACAACGTCGAAGTGAGCGACAGACGGGGAATGTCTAGGTTATGTATGTAACCCCCGTTCCCCGATGGAGGGAATGAGACGTTGTGTCCTCCCTGCCACGTCGCTGAGCCGAGCCACTGTAGTGGCTGGACCCTTTCCGGCTCCTGAATCCTGAATGAACACAGTGTATTTGCTCGCCTAAATACCCATATCTCCGGGGGTGGGGTATGCAAATACTGACTGCCAACTTCTCATTGGCCTTTTTTCATAGATCAGAGGCATATTCGGCGCTTGAGAGAGACCCCTAGTGTCACTTCTTCGACACAACGTCTTGTTCCCTCCATCGGGGAACGGGGGTTACATACGTAACCTAGACATTTTCTGTGCAGCTGTAAAGCTTCTTTTGAGTGAAGAGTGTCACAATATCTCTCTCTGAGCAATGGCTGTTTTCCTTGCTGAAGTTTCAATGGCCGATTAATTAATTGAGAAAGGACTTGTTGTAGGTGACATTTTCTACCTGTAATGCCGCTATCGAACCCTTCGAAGAAAGTTCATAAAAAATGTAACTCTGAAAGGAATTCTTGAATGGTATGGAAAACTAACAGCTCTGATTAGGATGATTTCATTATGATTAAAGAATTCTGACATCAAGCATGTCATGTCCTTTCAGCGTTTCAAGAACATTATACCGAACCCACACCATAACCCACTGAATCTAACTATTAATCTAACATTATAGGGTAAAGATTATACAATCTTTATATGTTCCGAGCAAATGCGCTGCTTTGTGTGTGGTGAGCATGGGCATGTGAGACAGATGTGCCCTAACAAATAAAACAATGTTAATGACAAATTCTACAGGCGATGATCAAGAAAACATCCCTGCAGTATGTTTTGATGCAGAATCTGTTGGAAACACTGACAAGAATGAAAGTAACAGTAAACTGTAAACAATGACATTGATCAGACAGTGGACAATACATGTCCTCAAGCATCAAAAGCTGTTGCAACAGAGAGCGTAGAAATAAAAAAGCAAGAAGAACAATCTCAGACTAAAACCAAAGAAACAGAATACGCAATAACAGAACGTACAGAGGTAGATGGTAATTTGCATGATAAAAAGGCTGATCAGAATGATCAGTTCTGACACTATGCAGTCTGATAATGATTCAGATAATGACTGTGCAGAAAGACTCTTAGATATAGAAGATACTGATTCTCTAATACAAGGATCAGCACTTGGCATTGGTGAACCCAAACTCTACTCTCAAAACATATAAGTGTCTTTCTTGATAAAACTAAGGGAGCTCGAAACCCTGAGTTTGAAGTTTCAAGACAGTTTTTAGCTTCCTGTAAAGATGTAATGGCAAATTCAACTCTTGAAGAGTTTAGTAGACAAAACAGTATTGTATTTGAAAGATAATAACTAAATAAATAAGTGGGAAAAAAAGTGTTCCATCATAGCACTTAAACAATGTAATTCCTGTAATGAGCTGTAATGTGCAAAAAGAGATACCTGCAGAGAATATTTCTTGATTGCATTTACTTATTTTTGGAAAACTGAGCATTATGGTGTCCACAAATATTGGGTCCTTAAATATCAATGGATGTCGTAGTGCTGAAAAAAGACTTGCTCTTTTTATTTTTTGTTATTGAAGAAAGCTGGTGTTATGATATTACAAGAAACACACACTGAGATCCATGACTCTAATGTAAGAGCTGGTGTTGCTATTTTAATATCATCAGAACTTCAGGGAAAGCTCTTAATTTAATTGAAACTCTACCTGGTAGAATGCAGGAAGTACATTTTACTTTGCAAGGTCTTTCTTTTTATTTTATTAATGTCTACGCTCCGAATGTAGGCTCTGAAAGAATGATATTTTTTTAGGAAATTACAAGAAGCCATGATAGATATTCCTACCTCATAATAGTTTAATTATTCTTGGTAGATATTTGAATTGTACTCTGAATTATGTGGTAGATAGGAATCACAACATACCTCATCTTAATTCAGCAGAAGCTCTTAAGAAATTAATAACATATTACACTCACCTAAAGGATTATTAGGAACACCATACTAATACTGTGTTTGACCCCCTTTCGCCTTCAGAACTGCCTTAATTCTACGTGGCATTGATTCAACAAGGTGCTGAAAGCATTCTTTAGAAATGTTGGCCCATATTGATAGGATAGCATCTTGCAGTTTATGGAGATTTGTAGGATGCACATCCAGGGCACGAAGCTCCCGTTCCACCACATCCCAATGATGCTCTATTGGGTTGAGATCTGGTGACTGTGGGGGCCATTTTAGTACAGTGAACTCATTGTCATGTTCAAGAAACCAATTTGAAATGATTCGAGCTTTGTGGCATGGTGCATTATCCTGCTGGAAGTAGCCATCAGAGGATGGGTACATGGTGGCCATAAAGGGATGGACATGGTCAGAAACAATGCTCAGGTAGGCCGTGGCATTTAAACGATGCCCAATTGGCACTAAGGGGCCTAAAGTGTGCCAAGAAAACATCCCCCACACCATTACACCACCACCGCCAGCCTGCACAGTGGTAACAAGGCATGATGGATCCATGTTCTCATTTTGTTTACGCCAAATTCTGACTCTACCATCTGAATGTCTCAACAGAAATCGAGACTCATCAGACCAGGCAACATTTTTCCAGTCTTCAACTGTCCAATTTTGGTGAGCTCTTGCAAATTGTAGCCTCTTTTTCCTATTTGTAGTGGAGATGAGTGGTACCCGGTGGGGTCTTCTGCTGTTGTAGCCCATCCGCCTCAAGGTTGTGCGTGTTGTGGCTTCACAAATGCTTTGCTGCATACCTCGGTTGTAACGAGTGGTTATTTCAGTCAAAGTTGCTCTTCTATCAGCTTGAATCAGTCGGCCCATTCTCCTCTGACCTCTAGCATCAACAAGGCATTTTCGCCCACAGGACTGCCGCATACTGGATGTTTTTCCCTTTTCACACCATTCTTTGTAAACCCTAGAAATGGTTGTGCGTGAAAATCCCAGTAACTGAGCAGATTGTGAAATACTCAGACCGGCCCGTCTGGCACCAACAACCATGCCACGCTCAAAATTGCTTAAATCACCTTTCTTTCCCACTCTGACATTCAGTTTGGAGTTCAGGAGATTGTCTTGACCAGGAACACCCCTAAATGCATTGAAGCAACTGCCATGTGATTGGTTGATTAGATAATTGCATTAATGAGAAATTGAACAGGTGTTCCTAATAATCCTTTAGGTGAGTGTATATATATATATAATGCTTTGCAAGTCCCAAGTAGGACGGACCCAAGCAGTGGACAGTTGCTGAAGTCACAATACTGCTCATCATTATATCCTTAAACAGGAATAATTTTTTTACAGATATAACACCAGGTTATTCCAAAGTGGTTGACTTAATCCTAAGAGTATTGTTAACTGCACACCCAAAATGTCTATCTGTTTTATTTACTGGAGATTTTTTGTTCAAAGTGATCATGTCTGTCTAAAGTAATAAGAGAAGTCTTCTTCACTTATGCTGTGCCATGTTTGACGTTATTATAAGGCACTGGATCTTGCAAGGCAAAAACAGATTTTAGAGTTAAATTTCAGGGGAAGTTTTACAGTGTGTAACAACATAAATTCCAGTCTGTTCCACACAGAAAGCAACCATATTACTTCAGAGGATTTGGACTATGGAGTCATATAGACTTGTATGCCATATTTGACAGGTGTTGTATGGAACAGAGCTATGTGAAGATTCTTAAAAAATGTTTATTTTTGTGTTCCACAGAAAAAATAGGATGTATGCGGTGAGACAGTATTTCCATTTTTGGGTGAGCTTTTTCTATAACCGATTGAAGGTATCAGAAAAAGGGCAAGAAACTTTAACAACTGATTCTCTTCATTCAGTCACTAGGCAATATTTTTTTCTGCTTTCTTATTATTTTATATGCATTTTTTTAATTTCAGACTTGGTAATGAAGCAAGCCTTGAGTGGTGAATTAATGATGGTCTATTTGAATTGTGTAAATGAGACAGGAAGTGGCCCCGAACACATACACTTCTGCAGGCGTGCACATTTAGCTGGGTGATAAAGAGAAAGAATCCGACTGATAGAGAGTTGTGTTCCTCGACCTGACCCCGGGGAGTCTGTGACATTTCACAGGTCTACCATCTCACTATCACTCAAGTGTACTGAGTGAGTTATATTTCACCTGCCCTCCTGATGGAAGTGCAGGTGTGTGTGTGTGGGTGAATAGAGTCCAGACAGACTGTAAATTAAGTTAAAATCTCAGTCCTGGTTCTACTCTACTCTTTTGTCAAGCAAAATGTCAGGTTTGTGTTGTTAATGAGTAGACTCATGGTTCATTGTGAAGCTAATGAGATCAAAACTTTGTCCCTATGAAATAAGAATTGGAGTTATTTGGCTTTTGGTCCATGTTACCTTTGAGGCCAGCTATGTTAAAGGGTTAGTTCATCCAAAATTGAACATTCTCTCAGCATTTACTCACCCTCACGCCATCCAAGATGTGTATGACTTTCTTTCTTCTGCTGAACGTAAACAAAGATTTTTAGAAGAATTTCTCAGCTCTTTTGTCTGCTCTATTGTCCATACAATGTAAGTGAATGGGTGCCAAAAATCCACATAAGGCGACACTGGTGGTTAAATTCACATCTTCAGAAGTAGTATGATATGTGTGGATGAGAAAAGGTTCATTTTCACATTCTCCTTCTGTTTTTTGTGATTCATATTCTTTGTGCATATCACCTCTACAGGGCAGGGGGGGGATAATTTATGATAAAAATGACTTAAAAAATGAATCTGTTTCTTACCTAGAGGTGGGTAAAGTAGCCAAAAACTGTACTCAATTAAAAGTACAATTACTAAAAAAAAAAAAAAAAAAAATCAAGTAGAAGTTAAAGTACTAACATAAATAATTATTTGAGTAAGAAAGTATCCAATTAAAAGAGTAATTACACAAATTACATAATATACGTTAACTCCCTTTTATTCCATTACATAATACACATTTAATGTGTAGTACAGAATTATTATTATCATTAATGGAAATTCTGTCATCATTCACCATCATGTTGTTCCAAACATGTATGGCTTTCTTTCTTCCATGCAACACAGAGTGGATATTAGACAGAATGTTTTCCGTTGTCACGGTTTACTTTCAGTGAATTTGTTTTCCTCCATATTTTGAAAGTGAATGGTAACATATTTTGTGTTCCACATAATGCAAAGCATCACACTGGTTTGGAACAAAATGAGGGTAGGGAAATGATGACAGAATATTAAATTATGGCTGAGCTATCACTTTAAGGGGGAGGTTTACCCAAAAATGAAAATGTATTTACTCACCCTCATTGCATCCCAGATGTGTATGACTTGCTTTCTTCTGCAGAACACAAATTAAGATTTTTTTGAAGAATATTTTAGCTCTGTAAGCCAAAATTTTTATGTTCCAAAAAGCACATAAAGCAACAAAAGTAATCCATACGACTCCAGTAATTAAATCCATTTATACTGAAGTGATGTGATAGGTGTGGGTGAGAAACAGATCAATATTTGTCATTTGTTTCTAGACAGCTTTGACAATACACAACACAAGAAGGGGATCTGTTTCCCTGTTTCACTTCCACACCTATCACATCGCTTCTGAAAATACTGATATAACCACTGGAGTATTATGGATTACTTTTATGCTGATTGATGATTTTGTTTTGCTTTGCTTTTAAATGTTGCCACCCTTTCACTTGCATTGTATGGACCTACTGAGCTGAGAAATTCTTCTAAAAATCTTAATTTGAGTTCAGCAGATGAAAGAAAGTCATACACATCTGGGGTGGCAAGAGGGTGAGTAAATAATGAGATTTTAAATGTTTGGGTAACTGTCCCTTTAAGGCCTCTTGTAAGATCATGATGAATTTGTCAATAAAAGAGGTTTGGAAATGTAATTATTACGGTGAAAACTTGAAAAATGTCCCACAAGGGCATTATATATATATATATATATATATATATATATATATATATATATATATATATATATATATATATATATATATAATGCTAAAATATGAACCAAAGCAAGAAAATTCTTTATTAATGCCTTCTTTTGCTATTTCATAGCTTTTAAAGTCATGTATGGATTCTTATTTCAGAGTAGTTACAGTTTTCAATGTCAAAAGAATTTAAATCATTAGTTCTGTACAGCAGTACCTCCGCTCTCTAAATGCAAAATATGCAGCCTACTGCGTAGGGCACCAACCCCGGTCGTGGAACACTCGCTGTGTTTGAAACCGCTCCCTATCCACGATATAGTGCACTATTTCGAGTGTCTTCCATTTTGTAGGATTGTCTGAATGCTGAGTGAGCCACTCGTTCCTTACTTTTGTTCACTCATTATTACCCACAATGCACTTTAATTTTGAGTGTGCATTTGATGTACACTCGACGACTGTTAATTGCCCACAGTCCACCACAGGGAAGATGTGTGAGCTGGGAGATTACTTGAGTGAGAGTAAGATGTCCCCAGTTTTAAACCTATTCTAAAAGTATTGTTTTTTTCAAAAAGTTACTCAAGTAAATTTACCAGAGTAAATGTAGCACAATACTACCCACCTCTGTTCTTTTCCCACACCTATGATATCATGTCTGGTGATATGGATTTAACCACTGGAGTCATATGGATTACTTTTATGCTCCCTTTATGTGGATTTTGGAGCTTCACATTTTTGGCACCCAATCACTTGCATTGTGAGGACCTACAGAGCTGAAATAGTCTTCTAAATATCTTAATTTGTGTTTGCAGAAGAAAGAAAGTCTTGTACATCTTGGATGGCATGAGGGTGAGTAAATGATGAGATAATTTTCATTTTTGGGTGAACTATCCCTTTAAAAGTTGACAAAAGAAACTTTTGGTAGATGTACGCGTATCAAATTGACTTTTTTTTTCTTCCAGAAAATAGTCTGAAGATATTCATGATTAATCTTGTCCGCAGGGGTGTGTGCAAATTTGTGTCCAATAAAATGCTCCCTAGAATGTAAATGGCCCCTCCTTGTACTACCGACCAGCAAAAGCAAAATCATGTTTTTTTTTTTGCGAACCAAACCCAAATGGGACTTTTCATGAATAATTTTAACACACACAAAATTCAACACACACACAAATATTTTTCAGATCTTGATAGGGCTTTTATAATTTATAAAGTGTTCTAAAGTGCTCCTAAAGGACATTCAAAATTATTTTAAAAAAATCACACACACACACACACACACACATATATTTTTTAAATAAATAAACAATAAACAGAAGATGTGTTCTATTAAAGATTATGCAATATCCAATAGGATTCTAAGAATCAAGAAAGATCCCACTGGGTCACCTGGAATTCCTCAGGGACTAGCAGAAGTTACTGCAAAATGTTCTCTTCAATAAAGGTACATATTTGTATGAATGTTAAAAACCACATATCTTGCACCTCACATTTTAACTGTATTTATTGGTGTCTTTAGAACCACAGTTTCAGGGGAAGTCAAACAAATTAACTACATATATATATATACTCCTTAATTAAATGTGTATGTATATATATATATATATATATATATATATATATATATATATATATGTGTGTGTGTGTGTGTATATATATACATATATATATATATATATATATACACACACATATACATACATATACACTACCGTTCAAAAGTTTGGGGTCACATTGAAATGTCCTTATTTTTGAAGGAAAAGCACTGTACTTTTCAATGAAGACAACTTTAAACTAGTCTTAACTTTGAAGAAATACACTCTATACATTGCTAATGTGGTAAATGACTATTCTAGCTGCAAATGTCTGGTTTTTGGTGCAATATGTACATAGGTGTATAGAGGCCCATTTCCAGCAACTATCACTCCAGTGTTCTAATGGTACAATGTGTTTGCTCATTGGCTCAGAAGGCTAATTGATGATTAGAAAACCCTTGTGCAATCATGTTCACACATCTGAAAACAGTTTAGGTCGTTACAGAAGCTACAAAACTGACCTTCCTTTGAGCAGATTGAGTTTCTGGAGCATCACATTTGTGGGGTCAATTAAACGCTCAAAATGGCCAGAAAAAGAGAACTTTCATCTGAAACTCGACAGTCTATTCTTGTCCTTAGAAATGAAGGCTATTCCATGCGAGACATTGCTAAGAAATTGAAGATTTCCTACAACGGTGTGTACTACTCCCTTCAGAGGACAGCACAAACAGGCTCTAACCAGAGTAGAAAAAGAAGTGGGAGGCCGCGTTGCACAACTGAGCAAGAAGATAAGTACATTAGAGTCTCTAGTTTGAGAAACAGACGCCTCACAGGTCCCCAACTGGCATCTTCATTAAATAGTACCCGCAAAACACCAGTGTCAACATGTACAGTGAAGAGGCGGCTGCGGGATTCTGGGCTTCAGGGCAGAGTGGCAAAGAAAAAGCCATATCTGAGACTGGCCAATAAAAGAAAAAGATTAAGATGGGCAAAAGAACACAGACATTGGACAGAGGAAGACTGGAAAAAAGTGTTGTGGACAGATGAATCCAAGTTTGAGGTGTTTGGATCACAAAGAAGAACGTTTGTGAGACGCAGAACAAATGAAAAGATGCTGGAAGAATGCCTGACGCCATCTGTTAAGCATGGTGGAGGTAATATAATGGTCTGGGGTTGCTTTGGTGCTGGTAAGGTGGGAGATTTGTACAGGGTAAAAGGGATTCTGAATAAGGAAGGCTATCACTCCATTTTGCAACGCCATGCCATACCCAGTGGACAGCGCTTGATTGGAGCCAATTTCATCCTACAACAGGACAATGACCCTAAACACACCTCCAAATTGTGCAAGAACTATTTAGAGCAGAAGCAGGCAGCTGGTATTCTATCGGTAATGGAGTGGCCAGCGCAGTCACCAGATCTGAACCCCATTGAGCTGTTGTGGGAGCAGCTTGACCGTATGGTACGCAAGAAGTGCCCATCCAACCAATCCAGCTTGTGGGAGCTGCTTCTGGAAGCGTGGGGTGCAATTTCTCCAGATTACCTCAACAAATTAACAGCTAGAATGCCAAAGGTCTGCAATGCTGTAATTGCTGCAAATGGAGGATTCTTTGACGAAAGCAAAGTTTGATGTAAAAAAAATCTTATTTCAAATACAAATCATTATTTCTAACCTTGTCAATGTCTTGACTCTATTTTCTATTCATTTCACAACGTATGGTGGTGAATAAGTGTGACTTTTCAGGAAAACACAAAATTGTTTGGGTGACCCCAAACTTTTGAACGGTAGTGTATATATGTATATGTGTGTGTGTGTGTGTGTATATATATATATATATATATATATATATATATATATATCTTTATATGTGTGAGTTGTGGTGGCGTAGTGGGCTAAAACACATAACTGTTAAACTGGTTCGATCCCCACAGCCACCACCATTGTGTCCTTGAACAAGACACTTAACTCCAGGTTGCTCCGGGGGATTGACCCTGTAATAAGTGCACTACAAGTCTCTTTGAATAAAAGCATCTGCCAAATGCATAAATGTAATTATATATATATATATATACAGTATATATATATTATGTGTGTGCATAACTATGTTTTGAGGAACTGCAGGAACTTATTTTGTTTACACTGAATAAGCACAAAATAAACTATCATCATGCATGCAATTTCATGTATCTAAGGAATTTTATACACTTTTTAAATGTACATGACTTTAACTGAGCTCATCAAAATTCAATACTGGAAATTCAGTGTGGTTGAGATCCTATTCCATTCATTTTGCAGACAAAGCCAGACCAACAGTGCCATCCAGTGTTTTATGCAGGTATTTCACTGGAAAGCATGATTGCTCACTGGGTAGCACTGTCACTGTCAGGTTTTGTGAACTGGACACTCTAAATTGACTGTGAGTGTGAATGTTATCCCTATTATAGACTGGCCACCTGTCCATGGTGTTTCCTAGACTCTCCAAATCCACTTGCTGAGACCCTCCATAGGATAATAGATGTAGGAGTTGGCTATAGAAGATGGATGGTTGGGTGGATGGATGGTTTATTTTTGATCATGTCTTAATTTTCTCGTTATCTTGACCTACTAAATGTTGTTTTCTTGTGATCATGATTTCTTTCACTATCTCACACACACACACACACACACACACACACACTCTGTGTGTGCCCTGTTTATTGCCTGTTATAGTATTAAGATGTGTATTAACAGATGCCATGCCATTAACACCTGGAAATGTGTCTCTTTAGACCAATTGTGTTTGGAATTTGAGGAGAGTGTCATACATCAGTGATTACGCTAGTGTGGTATTGCCCAATTAGTTTGTTACTTTATTATAATAAAGCACAAAAAGTACAATTACAAAAGGAAAGAGTGAAAAAAGTGCATGTTTAATGCCAATTAACAGTAATGCCAAAATAATCCAGAAAGGGTTGCATTAACCTGCGACGTGTGGACGTCACGGGCAGTGGTTTCTTATGTGACTATAACAGCCAATATCTCACAGAGGACTGGCGACGGCTGTCTAACGTTCTCCAGATTAGAGCAGTACACAAAAGTCACACAGGAGCAGACATTGCAGACCCCCTGCAGAATGCAGCATAAGAACGGGGGATTGCCGATAAAAACCTGGTGTTTGCCACTGACAACACTTCTAACATGACGATTGCCATTCTGTTTGCGGGATGAAGGCGATTTGGGGACAATGACGGGTTCTGTTCGCTGGGTAAACCCCCTCGAACCCCCTGCCTCCCCGGCATGCTTGCTTGCTTCAGAATTGGATGACATCACCGCTGCATCGGAGAGCGTTACAGCGGCATCTGATGCTGATGACTCGCCTGGGCCGCCACCTTCGGGTCTGCTTGCCCAGCCTGAGCCTGACGCACGGAGGTCCGCTATGCTTTCCATGGCTACTTGATTTGTCCCATGGGCTTGTGCGCCACTCACAGCTGCACCCCCCCCCCCCCCCCCCCCCCCGGTTCCTTCCTCAGACCGTTTCCGCCCTGCACACCATGGCCCTTCCAGCAACCAACACCAGGCCAAAGCACTTCAAAACTTGCACTTGGGTAGTCCTGTTCTTGTTGTGCTGCAGGAACTGCGCTGGATGACCAACCGCCCCCCTGGGCCACGGAGGTCAGAAGCGCCGGCACTCGAACAGGCGATGGCCACCCTTGTGGTCCAGAAACGCAATCTATGGACCGGACCTGGTCGAAATATGGGAGGTAGACAAGGCACACCCTCTCCCACACCCCCGTCTCCAAGCTCCGTCTATTCGGCGGTGCCGTTGACGACTCTGCCCAGCTGTCCTCAACGCTGAAGCAGACGGAGGCCATCTCACATCCTGCCCCGCCGCAAACCAGCTGCCATGGTCCATGCCCCATCTGCTCGCCGAGGGCATCCTCCTGCGGCTATGAAACACCCAGCATCGAGCACTCCACAGGAAGCAGACGCCCCCGTCTCACGGACCCCCTCGAAGACCCGTAAGGCTCCCAGGCGCTCCGGAGATGCTCGACCATGGTACCAAGACATTAGCTCCGGAGATCATAAGACCGCTCCGTCCCCCGGTGGAGGGCTGGGAGGACAATTTTTTTGCTGAATTAGTTTTCACATTTTCACATTCTCAGTAACCAAGCTATTTCCTTTTGTCTCTGGGTCACCCGGCCCGCAAATGCCGTTCTCACAGCACTCTGCCGCCAGATCTCAACAGTCCCGGCATCCTGGACGCGGACCACCCACCTCCAGCCCCCACGACTGTTCCCCGGCCGGCCGGTTCCGACAAGTCTAGAGGACGCCTACCCTGGACCTCCTCCTCAGTCGCTAACCCGCCCCCTGCTGGGTGTGTGGAGCAAGGTAAGTGCTTTGAGTCTTTTTCTCAGCACCAGAGCCTCGGGACACATCACCGCCTCCTGACGCCGCCTCGCTGCGAAGCCCCGCAGGGTATGTCAAAATAATTGTCCCCTTAGTGCCTCTAGCGTGGCGTTTGGACACGTGGCTCTCACTTCAAAAAACCTGTCTCGCTGGCTGGCCCGGACCATCCGACTCGGTTACGCAATTCAGTTTGCCAGGATTCCGCCCCCCTTCACGGGCGTCTGCTTCTACACAGTACACGGCGAACATGCCAAGTCCCTGCGCACAGAAATCGCCTCTTACTCAAAGACTCAATAGAGCCTGTCCCTCCAACCGAGATGAAGAAGTCTCTACAGCCCTTCATCACACCCAAGAAAGGCGGCGGCTTACGGCCGATCTTGGACTTGCGAGTTCTCAACCAAGCGTTGTGTAAACTCCCGTTCAAAATGCTCATGCAGAAACACATTTTAATCTGCATTCGACATCTAGATTGGTCCGCAATGGTAGACCTGAAGGACGCATACTTCCACATCTGAATTTTGCCTCGACACCGCCCCTTTCTGCGGTTCGCGTTTGATGGCCAGGCGTATTAGTACAAGTCCTCCCCTTTAGCATGTCTCTGTCCCCTCGCGTCTTCACGAAAGTCGCAGAGGCAGCTCTTGCCCCGCTCCGAGAAGCCGGCATCCGCATACTCAATTACCTCGACGACTGGCTCATTCTGGCCCACTCATGAGAGTTACTATGCACTCACAGGTGCTCAGGCACCTCAGCCATTTGGGGCTTCAGGTCAATTGGGAAAAGAGCAAGCTTACTACAGTTCAGAGCATCTCTTTTTGCAGCATGGAGTTTGACACAGTCTCAATGTCAGCACCTCTTACCAACGAGCGTGCGCAGTCAGTGTTGAAGTGCCTCGCTGATTTCAGGCCGGGCACAACGGTCCCCTTAAAACTTTCCCAGAGGATCCTGGGGCATATGGCATCCTCCGCGGTGGACGCGCCACTGAGGTTGATGCATATGAGACCGCTTCAGCACTGGCTTCAGGCTCGAGTCCCGAGACGAGCATGGCGCGCAGCACGCACTGTGTGACAATCACCACTGCCTGCCGCCAAGCACTCAATCCCTGGACAGACCTCTGTTTTCTACGGGCAGGAGTACCCTTGCAGCAGGTGTCCCGACGCGTCCCCGTCATGACCGACGCCTCCAGATTGGGTTGGGGCGCCACAACAACGCTTTCCCCGCAGAGAGTGGAGGCTTCACCCCCAGCTTGCCCCGCGGAGAGTGGGGGCTTTACCCCCAGCCAGTCCAGCTGATTTGGGAATGGTTCGGCAAGGCCCAGGTAGAACTGTTTGCCTCCCAAGAGACCTCCCACTGCCCACTCTGGTATGCCTAAACAGAGGCTCCCCTTGAGGCAGACGCACTGGCACACAAATGGCCTGCAGGGCCGTGAGCCTTCTTGCACAGGTGCTGTGCAAGGTCAGAGAGGACGAGGAACAAGTCACCCTTGTGGCTCCTTATTGGCCCACCCGGGCCTGGTCCTCGTACCCCTCGCGACAGCCCCTCCCTGTGAATTCCCCTGAGGAAAGACCTTCTTTCTCAGGGACGGGCACGCTCTGGCATCCGCACTCAGACCTTTGGATCCTCCACGTCTGGCCCCTGGACGGGACGCGGAAGATCTAGCTGGTCTACCACCCATGGTCATAGCCACGATCAACCAAGCCATAGCCCCCTCTACAAGGCAACTTTACGCCCTGAAATGGCGTGTGTTCACGAATTGGGGTTCTTCCCGGCTGAAGACCCACAGAGGTACGCACTTAGGTCAGTGCTCTTGTTCCTACAGGAGAAGTTGGAAGGGAGGCTGTCCTCTTCCACCTTGAAGGTGTATGTTGCCGCTATCGCAGCTCACCATGACCCAGTAGACGGCAAGTCTCTGGGTAAGCATGACTTAAATATTAGGTTCCTAAGAGGTGCCCGGAGGTTAAATCTCTCCCGGCTAAGCCTGTTCCCCTTCTGGGATCTCTCAGTGGTCCTCGCCAGTCTTCAGAGATCCCCCTTTGATCCGTTAGAATCAGTTGGCTCAGGGCCCTCTCTCTAAAAGACGGCCCTGCTGATCGTGCTCGCTTCCATCAAGAGGGTCGGGAACCTGCAAGCATTCTCTGTTAGCGACACTTGCCTGGAGTTCGGTCCTGCAGACACACATGTGATCCTAAGACCACGACCGGGCTACGTGTCCAAGGTCCCTACCACACTCTTCAGAGACCAGGTAGTGAACCTGCAAGCGCTGCCCCGGGAGGAGGCAGACCCAGCCCCTTCATTGCTGTGTCCAGTACGTGCCTTGCGTGCCTATTTGGACCAGAAAGGGAACGCTGTCTCCAAACAGAGGCTTTCCCACTGGGTGGTGGATGCCACCTTACTGGCCTATCGCACCCAGGCCATGCCCCCCCCCCCCCCCCCTTGCGTGTCTGAGCGCACACAACAAGGAGTATTGCATCCTCGTGGGCACTGGCTACGGGCACCTCCCTAGCAGACATTTGTAGAGCAGCGGGTTGGGCAACACCTAACGCCTTTGCAAGATTTTACAATCTCAGGGTTGAGTCAGTCTCGTCCCGTGTTTTCTCAGGTTCGAGCCGGTAGAACTCGGTACACGCTGACGGTCTGACTGGGTGAATCGCTTGCGTCCAGCACCCTTTCCCTCGGCCGAGGTAAAACAGTGCGCCTTCTTTCCCAGGAGATCCCTCTAGGTCCCTGGTCGATTCCTCCCTAGCCTTCATGGGTCCGCAGTTCAGCGGAGGAACTTGCTGACCCAGTCCACTACAGGTACCCCAGGCTACCCTGTACTGGAATAGGTGCTACACAGGTCAGGCCTCCTACACGGACTCCTCCTGTGTGTACTTCCGCGGTATGGTCACCTTACAAGCTGACCCACGTCTCCCTTAGGCAGTTCTTCACTGCCCTCCGGTCGCAGTGTCATAGCAACTCCCCCCTCCTCAAGGCTGGATCTACCACCACGCCATTTTTTCCACATGTGACCGAAGAGGCCATGTGATGTATTTCGCCACCTTACATTTCCCCTTTCGGGCAGGTGTGGCCTCTGCAGGGACTTTCCCCCTGAAAGAATAGGAAACTGGGTAAGACCCCCTTCCCACAATGCGGTAAGGGCCCCGGCTGCTCTTGCTCTATGCCGAGAAACATAGAGAGAAAATAGGCCCAGCCAGGCTTGGCCCGTTCCCAGGTTGGCAAGTGTCGCCTTATTCCCCTCTAGGGTAACCAGAAGGATTCCGACGAAGTGGACCCCTAGTGTCACTTCTTTGACACGATGTCGAAGTGAGCGACAGATGGGGAACGTCTCGGTTACATATGTAACCTCCATTCCCTGATGGAGGGAATGAGATGTCATGTCCTCCTGGCCACGTCGCTGAGCCGAGCCACTAAGGTGGCCGGACACTCCCAGCTCCTCAGAAAAAATCCTGAATGAACGTGTAGTATTTCCTCGCCTTTTATACGCGTATGTCCGGGGGCGGGGTATGCAAATACTGTTCGCCAACTTCTCATTGGCCTTTTTTCATAGATCAGAGGCATATTCGGCGCTCAAGAGAGACCCCTAGTGTTGCTTCTTCGACGCAATGTCTCGTTCCCTCCATCAGCGAATGGAGGTTACATACGTAACCGAGACGTTTGTTATTCAAAGCTTTTGTACACTGTTCAATTTACTGCCATCTGGTGGTCAAAAAATTAAGCACAGTGTGTGGCTGACAATGTTTTGAAGCAATACAACTTATTAACAAAGAAGTCACGGAGTTCTGTTAAAAATGTAAAAAAAAATTCTGAGAGTAAATTAATAACTGATTATTAACATGTAGATTGGTAAATAAATATGCCTGTGGGTTGGGCTGTGAAATGTGTTTTTTTTTTTTTTCAACACAAGCTTTGAATCTTCGGTGTTAAATGTCACTATAGGATCGTTTGATAATGCCTCGCCTTGAAAGTAGACAAAACTAGAGCAGGCAGCTGCAGTCAATGGAGGAGAGAAACAAGTCAAGTCGAACAATTCTCAACTCTCTTGTAGCAGATCAGCCACCTACTTGATCCAAGGTAGATATCGCATAATTCACGTTCATGTGCTTTGCTGCTAATAAAGTGGATGGAATTTAAATGCGGGTGGTGTTGGCGTAGTGGCTAGAGCACAGGACTGTTAATCAGAAGGTCGCTGGTTCGAACCCCACGGCCACCACCATTGTGCCCTTGAGCAAGGCACTTAACTCCAGGTTGCTCCGGGGGGATTGTCCCTGTAATAAGGGTTTGTAAGTGGCTTTGGATAAAAGCGTCTGCCAAATGCATAAATGTAAATGTATACTGCTTTGAAATTAATATAAATATGATGAACAAGATACTCAATGTACCTGTTATTTAATTTTCCCCATAAAATGTGTCTTTCCATCCATTTTTAGTAGGGGTGGGAATCACCAGAGGCCCCACGGTACGATAATATCACAATTCTTCAGTCACGATACGATAGTATTATGATTTTAAACATTTTGCGATATGCTGAGTTTTGCGATAACAACTGCAAATGTCCCCAAAGGAAAACTTTGTCAACATCTGTTTTATCTAATAAGATCAAGATCTCAGTCTGTTTCTCACTTCATTTTTATTGCTGCAAAATGGGATTGTCAAGCAAACAGACTGACCAACACTGTCATAAAAACCTGTCATAAATGTTGCATGCACCTGACAAACTGACCTGTTTGTATTACTGTCTAGTCCCACTTCACTAGATGCAAATGTGTGTGGACTACTGTACTATAACAGGTATTTTGCAAGTTATGCTGCCCCTTCAGCAACTGGGAAATTTTAAAGTAAATTACTATTAAATTGAAATTAAATAACAATGTAGTCTTACATTGAAATAAATAAAATGTGTTACTGTTTGCTGCTAGCCTAGGGACTAAAAAAGTTCAAAGACATTTGAACAGTGAAGAAATGTCAGCATTCCTGCACAGAAAGAGTTGTTGATCAACATGCTCTGAGGTCAGAGTGCTCCTTTGTGCTGTGATAATGTCTCCAGCCATACATAAATCTTTACCAATATGAATGCAATCAGTGGTTAAATTGGCATTTGTAGGGAGGGGGAGCCCTTATTTACGGTGAATGGTCATCATTCAAAATCCCGCCGTAAAATGACTTAATGTGTTTTTACACCAAAGGGGCTCTTTTCCCAGTATTATGTGTAAGGTATACTTTTTATACAAATACTTCACAATTCACTTACTTTATTATTATTTTTTACCTTGATTGTTAACATGCTGTCAGCAGATTTCACCCTCGGAAAATGTATGAAATGAACATGTTTGAAAATATTGGTTGGCAAATATGTAAACATCTTTTTATACAAAAAAAAATTATGTTGATTTAAAGTGCTCATATTATGCTTTTTGGCTTTTTCCCTTTCCTTTATTGTGTTATATATCTTTTTTGTGCATGTTATAGATTTATAAAGTCCAGCCCAAAGAGACTTACTATCTCCAACAGAAAACACTGTTCATAAACTGCTCCACACAGCTCTCTTCTAGTCCAGCCTTTACATCTGTGACCAGCGTGCGTCACTTTGCAACACACGTTGTGCTGAGGTCTGACACTGGGCTGCTGCTGCTACCACTGCCATTGCTGAGAGCTGGGTTGCTGGTTGTGCCTTTCTTTAGGGCTTTTCTACTAAATGCATAGATCCATACATCAAAATTACTGATTCTGCACACTTCTGGGCTTACACCTTCAATCTCTATCATTCTTTTGATATGGCAATTGCAGCATTAACTTACCCCCCAAAAAAATCTTCCAGGGTCCGCTTCATGTTTATTCAGCATCTGAATGAACACTATCAGCTTATGTTTAATCTTTTCTTTTCAAACTATCAACAGAGATGGATTTATAGCATTTCTTAACATTAAAAAATATTTATAAAATCAAATTTTTTTTTTTTGAAAAAAGAAGCTTTGTGTTATGTGTAAGGCAGTTAGCTGAGTTCACAGATGTGTTTTGACATGGGTAGGTCAAAAGGTCAAGCCACTTTATAGATTTATAGCATTTTTTAACATTAACCCTCTGGGGTCTGAGGACATTTGTGCTTTTTTCAGTTGCTTAAAAACATATTAATGGCTAAAGTATGATAACACTGTATTCAGCACAAACATGGCTACAATAATATGTGAGCAACATGTGTGTACAGGTTTGTATTTTTGAGAAAATAACGTTTATGTATGTTTTTTGAAAAAAATAAATGTTTAAGTCACTTAATTAAGGTCATATAACACATACTAAACATTTGTCCACAAGACTTTTGAGAACTGGATCTTATAGCCTAGAGTTTTTGCTACAAAATGATGTGAAAACCATCCTGATCACTCATTCATACAAAACAATATAGTAATTAGTAAATAAATCTAAGACAATTTTAGTGTTGAAAGGTAATATTTGAGGAGGCGTGAATGATCATGAATATTTAGGTAATTTAGGTGGACCACTGCCCTGGGCAATTCCTCAATGAGGAATGTGACAGAAAGAGAATGAATGTGAGGAGACTTAATGATCAAAGTCAAGTTTTAAGTTAAAAGAAGATATCTGACTATATATTTTCTTTACATAAAGACTTTACTTAATTTTAGACCTACACTACCGTTAAAAGAAGTCTCTTCTGCTCACCAAGACTGGATTTATTTGATCCAAAATACAGAAACAATATTGATATTCTGAACTCTTTTTACAATTTAAAAGAACAGTTTTCTATTTAAATATATTGTAAAATGCAATTTGTGATCAAAGCATAATTTTCAGCATCATTACTGCAGTCTTCAGTGTCACATGATCCTTCAGAAATCATTATAAGATGGTGATTTTCTAATATGGGCATATTTAAAGTGCATTTTACTCATTTAACCTGAACACATATTTGCAAGCACAAGCTTTGTTGATGATAATGAGGCATTATAAACACTAGATAAAATATAATCTATACATTCATATTATTTTTATATCATATTACATATCATATTTATATCATACAGCATACAATTTAAATGCCTGCTTTAGCTGAAACAGCATTTAAATGTAACTAAAACTTGCTTATTAGGACATATTTCAAATGTCAATACTCTGAATCCTGTCTGGCAAGTCTGGAAACAGTCCCACTAGTAAAATATTTTCAAGTTTATATAAAATAACATGTCAACTAATTAAAACTAAACTTACACATCCGAAATTGTATCCTCGGCTAGATCAAGTCACTCTTCAAAATCAAAACGTTCATTGGAGTCCCGCTCTTCTTCTGAGGAAAAAGTGAACTCTTCCTTAATATCCATAAGTTTCATCGCCTGTGTATCGTTACAAACGCGCAGTAAAATGAATGAATTGTTTATATCAAACCTCTGAACACAGTCGGGGGCGTGTACATTTGCGTTGATCGTCTCATCACATTAGCGTATGAATGGCGCGCTCTGCTGGTGGGTGGGATCATATTACAGATAATTAGATGAACCGGTAAAAACTGAACATCGCTTTGTTTCAAACAGATTGCATTGCAGGAGAATATTTGTTTTAAATTTGAATTGGTTTATTAAAAAGTAGACATTTAAAGATTTATTTAGACATATGTTTCATGTTTGTGTGATAAGTATTCGCGGAGTTTCATTTTAGTGACGTGTTTCTGAAATATGCTCGTGAACACAGAGACTGCTGAAAGCTCACCCTTTTTATTTTCTTTATTTTACAAAAGCACAAGGTTTTGTTGTTATTGTGAGTGTACACAAATAAAAGTAGACCCTTTATAGTCTCTAATGATGTCTTACACTTATCTGTATACCCAAAAATTACGGAGTATTTTAAGTTGTTTCTGCTGTAATGACGAAAATATCCAGCAGGACGCGCCGGTGCGTCCGTCGACCCCAGAGGGTTAAAAAATATTTATAAAATCAAAGGGTGGGTTTTTTGAAAAAAGAAGCTTTGTGTTATGTGTAAGGCAGCTAGCTGAGTTCACCAAAAGTGTTTACAAAAGGGTAGGTTAAAAGGTTAAGCTGCATAATAGATTTTTCGAATGTGTCGAATATCCATCGACCAATATAAAACCAACTTTACCACGGTGGACCTTGTGGCGGTTTTGTATCAATGTCATCTAACGTAGCTAACGTTACTGAGCTCGCTAACATTAACGTTAAATCAATGGAACGGTTAAACATACAGACAGGTAACATTTCTTTCAGCTCAAACTTTTTTTTTTACCTAGTTTTATTGTTTTCCTATCACTTACTGGAGCAATGGAGAGGCACCATCTGTCCAGAAGAGGCAGACAGAGGTTCAAGACTGTGAACAGAGGACTTCATTGGTAGCTGCTCGATCGCTCTAGCCATTAGCGGGTTTCCATGGTAACGTCGCTGTTATGCTTAGAATTATGACAGTTTTCCCTTGATGGCTGTGGGTGGGGTGCTGAACCAGCGATTAATGCATTTATGACGTCTGATAATTCCATGTAGCCTGGGTGTCTCTTTGTAGTCTAATTATTCAGTCTCATATGCCATGTATTTAACAGGAGTCAGGAGATGAAAAATAATTCAAGTGGAATAACAATATTTGGTGCTGAAGGAAACGGAGCTGAGCTACGGTGTGCTCCAGCCCAATTTAACCTCTGAATGCAATATTACCAGAGCAGTGACATTTCTTAAGTGGGTTTGAATATATTCTGTCATTATTATTTAAATGTTTGTTTACCTAAAGGGTTATAGCCTCAACTACTTTTGTACTGTTGTACTTTTAAGGGCTTTAATGAAATGTAAGTTCTTTGATACTTTCTAAATAAAAGTGTATCTTCTCTCATCATTTACTTACCCTCATGCCATCTAAGATGTTGTGAAATGTTCCAAGTTTGTGGGCAATGGAGGAGTCAGGAGACAGCCAACAGTTGATAATTTTATTCAAACATTTCAGATTCAAAGCAAATAAAACAAAGAAACAGTCTCCCTCCGCCATCACTATAATTAGAGACAGCTGTTAGAGTACTCACAACCCAGGTGACGAGCCTTACCGCTCTCCCTCTCCCGCAGACCGACACATGACCACACTGCCCACTCAGGCTATGGCAACATCCGGCCTGCCTACTCCCCCTCACCTATTTCTGATGAGAAAGTCAGCCACAACCTTCTGCGGCCCCAGTCTGTGGACCACCAAGAATTTAAAGGGCTGAAGAGCCAGTTACCAATCGGTGAGCCACGCATTAGTATCCTTCATGCGGTGGAGCCATTGCAGAGGAGCGTGATCGGAAGAGACAGTGAAGGCCCACCCCAGCAGGTACTAGCAGAGGGTAAGAAAAGCCCACTTAATCACAAGACACTCCTTCTCGATGGTACTATTTTTGATGATACTATACTGTCTCCCTGATGGAGAGCTTGTGACTAATAAACAGTAATGGCCGTTCCTCCCCTCCAACCACCACCACTGCCCCCAGGCCCATGTCAGATGCATCAGTCTGCAAAATAAAGGGGAGAGAGAAGTTAGGAACATGAAAAAGCAGCCCCCCATAAAGTGCAGACTTTACCTTCAGGAAAGCCTGTTGGCACGACTCTGTCCACTGGACCGGATCGGGGGCCCGTCACCAGGGCTACAGGCATCGCCTCCCTTCATGGTTTGAGGAGGTTGAGGTGGTAATTTTGATGTGCCCCTCCCCTATCCGTTCGCTTAATCTCATAATCGAGATCGCCAACTCGTTGTGTGACCTCAAAGGGTCCTTGCCAATTAATTCGGAGCTCGAAGTGGGCAGTAATACAAGCACTTTATCTCCCTGTGCGAATTCCTGAAGTTGAGTGCCCCAGCCATACTGTCTGCGTTGACATTCTTGTGCTTGGAGCAATTCTCCTGTGTTACCTGCCCCAAAGTTTGTTGTTTTGCTCTAAGGTCAAGAACGTATTGAATTCGATTTTTGAATTCGAGGAAGTTCCTTCCACCCAAGCTTCCCGTATGACGTCAAGCACGCCGTGCAGCCAACACCCATACAGTAGCTCAAATGGGGAAAACACTGTGGAGGCTTGCGGGACCTCTCATACTACAAACAACAGGGGTTCCAGCCACTATCCAATTCGGGTGATAAACAATGGTGTGAATCGATTTAATGCCTAATAAATTGTGTAGTGTACGTGACATGAATGTTGTGTCTTGATCAGTGAGGATTTCCTTGGGAATCCCCACTTGGGAGATAATTCTGAAGAGTGCCGATGGCTCATTGGTACTAATAGCAGTTGAGTTGTATTCTCTTTGGTCTGAGTGTCCTCTGTCACTTGATACAACCATTCTTTGGTTATATAAAAGTATGGGTATGCGAGCGCCACATTAGGCTCTTATCTATCAGTTACTTTCACTTGGTCAAAGGCATGCTTGAGGGACTCGCCACATGACTGCTCCAGAGGGAAATCCCCCTCAGGGAAGCCGCTGAGTATGGGAATTCTCTGGTCTGCATCATCATGACGCATAGCAGACGTTGATAGCCCTGGCACCGCATCTCCAGCCTTAGCGTTGCGCTTCACACACTGTGACACCACTTTGCAGGACCCATCCACACACATTACCCTCAATACAGTTATAAAGCCAGGCCAATTGGTTCCCAGAATTAGTGGATGGGTGAGGTGGGAATTAACCTCTGCCTCGACTCTATGCCTTTTTCCTCTGAATCATATCTCAATGGTTCCCATGGTTACTTATGAATGTCACCATGCACACACCTCACCCGATTATACTTATCCAATGCCCCGCCTTGCACCAAGCATTGGTGGATAGAGGTTTGGGAACAACCCGAATCGACCAAAGCTTGATGTGTATCCCCTTTTACCTTTACCAGAATTCAATACACCCCCGATCGGCCTTGGCGCATCATCAGGCAAAGTTTATTTCAAGTTTATTATATCATCATGTGAGGCCAAGTTTATTTCAATTGGTGGCAGTGTGATTCTCACTAAAGCACCTCGAGCCACAGATACATTTGTGGAAACAAAATATTGAAAATGCAGATATGATAAACAAAATAGTGATTGTGTAAAAATAATAGATTTTTCTGCACAAAATGATTACCAAACAATATATTTAATCATATTAATTAGTTTGAGTATTTAAGAGAATAACTTTTTAAACATTTCCCTTCAAGGTAAATTACAATATTTACCTGCAAAGTTATGCGCAAAACTTACGCATAAAATTGCATATAACTGATAAAATTACAATGACGAAAATTACATTTTATACGGTCACATTTCATCACTTCACATAGGACAGCAACTCCTAAGTAGCACTTAGTGTGTTGTTGCACATTCTTATAAAGCAGTTTTGCGAAATATGTGAAAAAAAAAAAAATAAGTTTGCAACTTTGGATGCAGAGAAAACTTGTAAGAGCTAAGATTAATCGTTATCTGGAAATGCAGCCCAGAATTGTTCCTCTAACAATTTTGATTAGCTCATTATTCTTAGAGTAATTTACAATATAATTAACAGAAAATATGTTTTATTGCAAAACCATCATTCTTGATTTAATAAACAATTTATAATAACTTTACATATAATAACATTTATAATAAAATATAAAATTTTATAGAGTCTTTATAATTACTTTTTACCACATTTTTAGGAAAATACTTTTGTGAAAAATTCTTATTAAAAACAAACAAAAAGTGGGAATCAGGTTTTAATTCTTCCATTAGGTGTCATATGGAAATTCAGCATTTCATACAACATTTTGAAACTGTATGTTTTAATTATTAAAAAATAAAAAATCAGATTTAGAAGTAAAAGTGTATATTCTAAAATGTTTATTCCCCCCCCCCCCCCCCCCCCCCCCCCCCTTAATTTACTTTAAAACAAATTTTGGAACATTTAATTATTGTAATGAAATTGCCATGGAGACGGTGTTAGGATCCATGTGCTGGAAGTTTATTAGAACACAAGCAAACAATCAAAATCGGCAGGCAAATAGAGGTAGTCATTATGCAGGCAGTATAATCCAATAAACCAAAAAGACAGTCCAACAAGGCAAACAAAACAAACCGTTATCCAAAAAGCAGTAAATCCAGGAAAACAGGCAATGGTCATAAATAAATAATCGTCAATGGAAAAACGCTTTTTAAGGCAGGGTAAGCTGGCAATACTTCGCAACATGACAGTGGAAACAGCATGGTATTTATATAGTTCAAAAAGAAAGTAACCAATGAAGAAACGGTATAGAGTTAGTAAACGGGAGAGGGCTCTCTCTGGTGGTTGGTAGGAGGGGTAACAACCTTGGATGTTACAATTATAACATCAGAAAAAAAAACAGAAATATTAAAGATATATATAAAAATAACTTTCATTCTATCAGAAAAATATATAATAATGACATCCTATATAAATCCTTTTCTATTTCGATAATTTCAGGAAATTGTATTTAGTTTATTTTTTGGCTTTCACAATTTAATATATGTCAACTCTGTCACAAAAAATGTAAAGACATTATTTGGGATTTGTTATTCATTTACTGCATTAAAATTAGGTCCTATTATTAGCTTCCAAATATTGGTCACAGCTTTATTTTACTGTCTTTTTGTTCTCTCCCTAGTTCTGCTCAAGGGTTTGCCTGGTCAAAAAGGCAATAATGTAAATGAAAGTATGTTATAACATGATAACAGTCAATGTGAATTTCAATATAAGCTATGAATTGCTCCTTTACTTGTTTGCGACAGTTATAGTCTTTTACTGCTGACAGAGATATTCAAAATGGGATGAAAGAGAGCATTAACTGGGTATGCAATGTGTTTAAAAATATTTTAAGTAGAATTTTCTTAATTGATCTGCTCAAACTGCAGAACTATATTGATGTAAAATACAGTGAAATGTATACAGTTAATTACAGTTTTTCAAGGCTTTTTCTCATATGATAGGGTGGCTCTCCAAATTGCATATGCATATTTTCTTAAAAACATTGCCCTCATTTTGTGCTTGTTTGGTAAGACAGACCTGAGATTTTTTTTTTTTTTTTAAAAAAGAAGAAAATTTTTTATAGATTTACCTCCACACCTCACATAAAGAGACTTCTATTTTATACACTGACACACTTTAGCTACAGGCAATTTAAACTCTAGAAACTGTTCAAGACTTTTGCAGTGCAGACTTTATTAAAACTGTAATACTAGAAACGTCCAACTCGAAATTCTTTCAAATTATTGCACTGACATAATGCGACATTTGACATCATCTGTTCCAGTTTACATAGATAATATACATTTTATTTTTTATCTGAAAATTCTAAACACGCCCAGTAGATTATGATCACATGATCACACCTTTACAATTATTTTTCCATGGAGTCAGGCTCCCCTCAGCATATACTAGTAAACAGTATTGTTTCTTCCAAGGAGTTGAAATATATGTTTTCTTCAGTGTAAGTGCTCTCACTTGTGTGTGAAGGGGGTACCTGCAGATGAGTGCTTCAGCAATAAAACACTTTCTGTCTGATTAAACCACATACGAACAGAGAAAACAGGAAACGCCATGTATTAAAGGAAAAGTTCAACTAAAAAAAATTACAATTGTCTTATCATTTACTCAACACATTTAATCAAAGGCAGCATAAAGATTATCCATATTACTCATGTGGTTTTAATACATGCTTTCTGAAGCAATACGATTGATCTGAAGCAATACGTTTTGAATGAGAAAAGACCAAATTGTAAGTAATTTTTTTATTTAACCAGGTAAGTGCCATTGAGATTTAAATATTTTACAAGAGAGACCTGCACAAGAAAGGCAGTATACCACATAAATCAACATCATATGGAACAACATATAAAACGCAATCATTAACATCTTGGTTACTGATGTAGCTTCTGTTCCCTGATGGAAGGAATGAGACGTTGTGTCGAGTGGTGGTGGCGTAGAGGGCTAAAGCACATAATTGTTAATCAGAAGGTCGCTGGTTCGAGCCCCACGGCCACCACCATTGTGTCCTTGAGCAAGTCCTCAAGCACTTAACTCCAGGTTGCTCAGGGGAATTTGTTCCTGTAATAAGTGCACTGTAAGTTGCATTGGATAAAAGTGTCTGCCAAATGCATAAATGTAAATGTGCTGTTCTAGTGACACTAGGGGTTCGATCTTGAGAGCCACAATAACCTTTGCTTAAAATAGAAAAGGCCAATTGAGAATTGGCAAGTGGAATTTGTATGCCACTCTCCGCCCTGGACATACAGGTATAAAAGGAGATGGCATGCATCACTCATTCATATTTATGCTGTGGAGTCGGCCATGTCAGCGGCCGTATATCATATCACAGCATTTAAAATCTCTTCAAATCATCGTAAAGCACTTCAAAGCATCGTAACGCACCGTAAAACTACACAGAAAGACAAATAAAGAATAAACAAATGTAAATACATATTCACAATATGAAATTAAGCATTCACAGTATAAGAAACATGTTATTATCCAGTTTAATTACAAATATTATGCTCGAAATAAGAAATCAAATAACTATGAAATTATCATGAAATGAACACAAAACATAACATACCTCGCTCCGCTTTCCAAAGGGTTACTAAAACAAAAAATATTAATTTTTTTATAATATAATTAGAGCTTATTTGTGTGAGCTTGTTTAACACACCTGAACTCTTTCTGTGTTGCAAAAAATCCCTTTGCGCACTCCCTTGATGGAAAGCTTTGGCATGGTAGTGAGCCAAAATAAGTCTGGTGATGTGGCTGTCTTTAGGCAAAATTACTGGGTGCTTTGACTCTTCACTGAGAGATGATTACTTCAACCTTCCTCCAACATAAAGCAAACCACCTCTCAAAATGGGATCAAGGTGAAAGAGTGTACTCAAGTTCTGAAGAGTATTTCCTCTTTGAATCACCTTTATCTTCGTATTCTCCCACAGACACAATGTCATTGGGGCATTCTTGTTTTGAAGTCAGCCGTTTTATTTGAGCAATCAGTTTTCCAAGAAGAAAAGTGACTGAATCAGCTAAGAACGTCCAGATTATTATTACTTTTGGTTACAAGTGCTTGAGCTGATCTGACTTCATGGTCACCACAAGTAGGTTATTTGAAGGGTTAAGTGTTGGACACATTTCTCGTTCCCATGTAAATTTGGGTCCTGATTTCCAGGTTGTTGAGGTTATGTCTGAGGCATAAAGACCTCTTGAGGCATGATCAGCAGGATTTTCACATGTGTTTGTTTGCAAAACCTTCTTGCTTTGTTATTGACATATGCCAACACAACCTGAGAATCAGTCCAGAAGAACTCATGATCGATCTTCATCTCCAGCTCAGCCTTTAACATAGTGCTCATTTTTGCAGAAACTACAGCTGCAGTCAGTTCCAATCGTGGAATACTTTAGATCTTCGTGGGTGCAACTCTAGTCTTGGCTATCACAAGACTGCAGTGTATTTCATAGTTTTTTTTTTTTAAACTAAGATAAGAACATGCACCATAACCTAGATTGCTTGCATCCGAGATGTGGTGCAGTTCCGTCCTGACTATGTCATCAAGAGACTGTGAGGGTGGTAGCATCTTGGAATGCTGAAATCTTTCAGCTCCTGGAGACTACTCTTCCACTCCTCCCACAATGGAAATACATCATCAGGAAGGGAATCATCCCATCCAATATTTCTGCGGCACAGCTCCTGTAGTATACATTTTCCTTTCAGAAGGAAAGGGGTGATGAACCCAAGAGGGTCATACAATGAAGCAACGATCGACAGGTTACCACAACATGTTGCTGGCTGGTCGTTTCTGTTACATCAAAGCTCAATGTATCATCTTTCATGGACCACTGAATGCCAAGAACATGTCCTGTAGCTTCAGGATTAAGGTTGAGTGGTTTGGTGGTTATTGCCCATTCTGAAGAATCTACACAGTGTAGAACTTCTTTCTCATTTGGATTAAATTTCTGAAATCGTAGACCCCCGCACTTGCACAGAGCTTGGGATTCAACAATTAGCTATTTAGCTTGCTGGATTGATGGAACAGAGATCAAGCCTTCATCTACGCAGAAATTGTTCTTCACAAATGACGAAGCTGATGGGTACTCAGACTTGTACTGTTCTGCCAAGTACCTGAGGCCAAAGTTGCCGCATCCAGATGATGAGGCAGCACTGAAAAGTGGACGGACATTCTATACTCATGAAATTCTCCTTGTCTGTCCAGATGGGGATTGCAAAGTCCTATGATGCTCCAGCCAAGCTCTGTTTCTGTGTAAAAGGCTAATTTTCACTGCCAATAATGACCTTTAAGGGAGCCAATGCAGAAGGACAATCATATCCGATCAACAACCCTATTTCACAGCTCTGGAGATGCGATAGTTCGTTGGCTGTGTGCTTGAGGTGAGGCCATTGCAATGTAGTCCTTTTGTTTGGTATATAAGACTTGTCAACAGGAATAAAGTCACAAGAATAGGCTGTAGTTTCCACCTTGGAGTCCTCGAACTCACAGGCCACTGACCTTATAACTTGTGGTGACGGTATCATTAGATGTCATAGTGCTAAGTCTCAGCTTCACTGGTTGACTGATTAAACTTAGTTCATCAAGAAAGTCTTTCAAGATGAAAGTAGAGTCACTATGTGTGTCAAGTAAAGCATAAGTTGGAATTTCATTTTTTGGCACCTCCACTGTTGAGATAAGGACAGGAACTATGCTGGAAGTGGCAGAACCACGTTGTGTTAGTGCATAAGACATAGCCTTTTGGCCTTCTTGACTTGTGTATACTTCTGAGTCTGAACTTGATGCTTTCACAGACCCTTTGCCCCTCTATTCATGCAAGCAAGTAGGGTGTTGCTAAAGGTGTGTCGTCTTTTACAGTCTTTAGTAATGTGTCCCTTCCTTAGACATCCAAAACAAAGGGAGTTCTCACGAATGAAAGATATGTTGTCGTCTGTAGACTTTGCTGCAAAGATAGGACATTTGGCAATGTTGTGCATTTCACTCTTTCAAACAGAACATGGTAACGTTGGTTTGAACTCTAGTCTCTTTGGTGTAGAATCCTTAACTTGATCCTTTGTGTTGAGAGCCTTGACCATTTTGGGGAATCTCTCTTCTGAAATTTTAGAGCTCATCAAAAGCTATTACAGTATTGCAAGCTATCTTAGATTCCTTTTGCAAGAACTCTGCAAACCGTTTAAAGCTTGGATAGTCACCGGACGCATCCAACTCGTCCACCACAATTTTGTTCCATTTTCATATAATCCAATCAGGTAATTTCTTCAGTAGTTTGTAATTTTCCTCACAGTCATTCAGAATAGACAAACCTTTTACATGATGGATTGCTTCATCACAGCCTTGCAAAAATCTGTATACTCTCACAAGGACAGGGGATCATTTGCTCCAACTTTAGGCCACTTCATACGTGTTTCACGAAAGGCTCCCTGAACAGTGAATGAATTTCCATATCTTTCTTCAAGGACCTTCCAGGCGCCCTGATATGCATCTACAGAGTCTCTATAAAAGAATCCTTCCACAGCCTATTGAGCTTCCCCAGCTAGATTGTTTTTCAAGTAGAACATCTTCTTGCTTGCTGGAATTATTTGCGATCAAGTGCTGTGAAGGACATTTTCCAGTCAATGAACTTTAGAGGATCACCAGTGAAAGTCGTTGGTTCTGGGACAGGTAGTCGACTTATACTTAAGGAATTTACTAATGCTTGAGCTAATCTCGCAGTCTCGAGTCGTCTGTACCTCTGGAGATGTTTGCTGAGGATGGAATGACTCTCCCTCAAGATTTAACTGGAATCTGTTGTCAGCCTCCTTTGCGAACTCAGTTGCATTTTCAACTCCCTCCTCATGATCTACAAGATTGCCCTCAAAATCATTGTATCCCTTCACACGAGCTGCGGCTACTTTGACTTCCTTATCCGCTTGTAGTATCTGCAGCTTTGTTCTCTCCTCCTCAAGTCTTAAGTCTATTCTCCATCTTGCGTAATCTCTCTTGCTGATTAATGATTTTTTACATGGCCTTTGCTTGCTCAACTTTGGCTGCAAGATCTGCTTCTACATCAGCTCGCTTACTGGACGCCTTGGAGGAGGTCTTTGACTTATTCTCTTTACTTTGGGATGACTCTGACATCGATGCATATGAACATCAGCACTTTCCACAATGCACACATAAACAGTAATCAGTTAACCTGCCTAAATTCTCACTCCAATATATGTAGGGAATTTGGTATGATAAAATTACACTGCATGGGTTAAAGTGTTGTGTATATTACCATTATTTGTAAGGGAAACAGTATGTGTGAGCTAGGAATTAAATTAAACGGTCCTATTTCTACATTACTATGTAAGAAAATTTATAATGGAACCAGCAACGTTTGACAACCATTATGATTTAGATAATTGACAAATAACTTAATTATTAAAATTCTCCACCATTAAAATCGTAATACAACATTTTGTTCAACTGTAGGGAATTAGCTTTAATAAGAGAATTATGATTAATTCTCTTATTGGAGTAATATAATTCTCATGTCTTATTGACTATAATATTACTCATTTAGGTATAGCTTTAAAGTGAAATCTTTTAGAAACAGGGATGATTTATCAAAATATACCATATTATTTATCAAAATATACCTGAGTAAAAATATCCTTAAAAGGAATAATTGATCATAACTCGTTATAATTATTTATGAACATTTGGATCGGTTAATAGATTTAACTTGATGTAGATAAATTCATATTACAATCAATTTATCTGTTCAGCCAGCGAACACTCAGTATTGATTGTCTATCAATTCTCATAAAGGATATTTTTCGTGGCCACACAAAAATAACTTTTTCTTAGCATGTAGTTGAGATCGAATTGTTACATTTACGTTGATTTACAAGCAGACCAGAATCAACTCGCAAGAATGTACACAAAAGTTATTTAACAAAAATACAAACACATAACTAATCTAAACAAAGACATACACACAAATCACTCATACATGGGAAAGGGAAAAAGTAAATTAAACTGGAATAGAATAGGGGAAATTAAGTTATGAAAAGAGTCACTTAACCATCTGAGGGAACCATCCATTTCTTAATTTAAAAGCACCTTTGTTACAAAGGGTTTTTCATGTCTTATACTTAACAAAGTTCAGTTAATTACTGGTACAATACTTGCAATTGCCTTGGCTGTTGAGAGTGCCTGGATGCAGTTGCAGGAGAAAGGCATGATGGTTCCTTGGGTCGATGGTGTGGAAGTTGCAACCAATTTCTTCCGTGTTGAATGAAGAAATTATGATGAACTATGGGTGTTCATTGACTCAATGGTCATGGCAGTTGCACATGGCTTGAGGTGTTGAGGCCTGCCGGCCTCAGACCAGATGGTCCCGGTCCCAGTCCCACATGAACAGCAGCAGAGGGTCAGGGAAAAGAAATAAAGTAAGAGTCGTTTAACTTCGCTGGAGGTCCCTCCTCTCGAGTCTGGCTTGACCAATGAGAAAGGTGCAATTTCCAGGTGGGAAACGTTCCTTTGTTTGGAAGCTGACTCATTTGCATGATTAGGTTTAGTTTAAGCCTCTTTATGCTCTGATTAATATAGCAAGCACACAATGCATGCTGTCAGAATTATATATATATTTACATTTATGCATTTAGCAGACGCTTTTATAAAGTGAATACAGTGCACTTATTACAGGGACAATGCCACCGGAGAAACCTGGAGTTAAGTGCCTTGCTCAAGGACACAATGGTGGTATATATATATATATATATATATACCACCATTATATATATACCACCATATATATATATATATATATATATATATATATATATATATATACCACCATTGTGTCCTTGTGATTCATTTGGTAGGAAACATGATAATAAATAATTTTACATTAGCTGGTAGTCCTGTCATAAGTCATGCATAAAACAGTATACAGTACATAATAAAACACTTTACAAGACAGTAATGATCCTATACACAATTTCCTGGGGATTTTAGACAGTTTGTCTATAATTGAATGAAGAAAAGTCTGTCGTTCTGGTTTTATGTCCATTTTCTATGGGGGAAAAGAGTGAATCAATCTTTCTGCATTCTTTGCTCTATCAGGCAGTGAGACCATCAGTACTCATGGAACATAACTCATCCAAACAGATTCAAGGACCAGAACTAGTTAGTTACAATTCTTCCCATAACACCTGCAGGCGTTAATTGCCAAAGATTCAGCAATAAACCCAAAACTTTCAGTTCACTTGTAAATATTACAATAAAGATTTTACTTTGTTTCAACCTTTTGTTTGACAGTTCATTCTCTTCAGTATGACTTGAATTCAGTCTTCAATCAACAAACAGATCAAATTCAATATTCAAATATAGCCGCAAGCGACTATTGTTTTGGGCCAAGCACATATGGCAAGATGACCAAAACTAACAAATTTGACAGAAAAGACCTTGTGGATGCTGTAGACAGCTAGTTTGGTGTGACATTTCACCTGCTTTGAGCACAGTTGCAAAAATAGGATTGTCTTAAGTTATAGTGCCCCCTAGCATTAAAAATTAATTAAACTTGTTATATTACCTCAGAGTTTTCTCTTGTCCATGTGTACACATTTTTTATGTTTGAAAATTGCACACAAGTTACAGGCTATATAGTCATTATGGGCCATGCCCAAAACATATTTGCTCATACTGTATGTTTGGAATGATTCGACACATAAAAATTATTTTTATAACTTTTTGTCCAATTGTCACAAAATTTGATATGTGGCTTCGAGTTGACAGCCTACTTGTGTATAGTTATTTCCATAAACCTCAGCCATTCCCAGTACGAGTTATAAGGTGCTGAAATTTGATTGGCCAGTGGCAGCCATATTTGTTAATTTGTTGAATCGATTTTTTAAGAATATATTAGCATTTGAACCAAAGAAATGCATATTTAATTTAAACTTTGTTGCTCAAATGGCTGCAAAGTTATGACAGTTTTTTTGTTGTATCACCCCCTAGGGGCAGAATTTTTCAAAATTTGCTGACATCTTCTAAACGTCCTTTTGACTATGTGCACCGAGATTAGATACATTTGGAGTTAGCAATGAGTTGATATTGATCAATTACTCACATTTTAAACGCATTAAATCAAAGGAATTTTATTGTTAATATCTTCGGAAAGATTTGACATATCGAAATTCTTTTCAAAATTTGTTGTCAGGAGGGTCTGTAGATGATGTATACCAAATTGCATCAGACTAACGGTATAGGAGGATTTTGAAAAAGCAGGTTTTTCACTTTCACTGTCCCAGTCATTGCAACAGCGAAAACACACACAAGCTCAGTCCAGCTTCTCAACAGCTCGTCGACACTTGACAGCACTGTCCATAATTTTTTTTTTTTAAAACATGGGGAAACAGGTTCCTTTTACTTTGAGTGCTCTCCAATCTCACCACATGCTTCAACCATATTTTTTCTTCTTCAACCTCTCCTCTGGTCTCTCCCTCTTTCGGTCTCCTTCTCTTCCATTCTCTTATGCGCCACAGTTCCAGAAAGCACAATTTCAAAATAAAAGTCCTTGAATATTAATGTAGTCCTCCACACTTTATTCTCAACTAACAACTAATTGTGTGTGTATTTTGTGATGTAACCTGTGGTTAATGAAATTAGACAATTTTGAGTTTTTCCTTTTGTTCAGAATAAAATTAGCACCTGCCAAATGTGGATATTTTATATGCAGTTTTGGGAAGGGACGGACTGGCCATAGGGAGCACTGGAACTTTTCCTGGAGGACCGGCCATGAAACGGAGCAGAACTTGCCACGATAAGATGAAAAGGGACACTGCGTTATGCTGAAGGGGGCTGCAAAATGGTGCCGCGAGGACAGTGACACCCACCCCCCAACAACTTGCGACACATAATCACTACAGCTTCAGAAATTGTTTTATATACAGTACCTTTAATAACCAAAGGAGCCAGTAAAAAAAAATCAAAGTGGCTGGTGAAATTGGGCATTCACAGCCACTGTGGCTGGTGGGCAAAAAAAAAACTTTTTACCCTAGTGTTAGTTATGAAAACAGCATCTTTCTATTTTCCTGCTGCAATTTACCTTTGATACTCTGTTTGATACTCTACCAGCGTCACTAAATAAATGGTATTTTACCCAAGTTATGAGATTGCGGTCTGAATTGAATGTGGTGAAATAACACAGAAACAGTGCAACTTTCTATTGCATTGTGTTCACTGGCTGTACTCAACAAACACGGTGACTGATTTAGTCTGATTCATGACTAAATGACTCTTATGAGCTGGTATTTTTAAAACAGTTATTCACAAGTTCTCATTTTTAATCAGTTTGATGAATCCTTCAGTGAAAGAACTTACTGAATTACTCAGATGGGCTTAATGAATATGTGATTTTCTGAAGTTGCTCTCAATCATGTCAAAATATTTTGCGTACAAAGTTGATAAAATATGATCACATATGATAAAATTTTGTAAAAGATAAATAATTATTTTAACACATAATTTTAAGTTATTTAAACAAAGAATTTAAACATCAGAAATTGTAATGTATATAATTAATATAAATCAGAATTATTTATGCTTATTTCAGATGGCTATCACTTGCACTGCATTCAGCACTGGCTATCACTTGTTTGTTTGACAGTGTAAAGAGAGAGCATTGAGATTTTGTAGCCAAAGTAGTAATATATATATATATATATATATATATATATATATATATATATATATATATATATAGATTGCAAGAACACAGGATGAGATGTTACTATCCTTTGTGCAAGCACTTCCAAGAGTTCAAGAACAGTGAGCCTGATGAGATTTGGGGAACGCATCATGAAATTTGGGGAACGCATCGTCAGTAGTGTACCTTTGGTTCCTAGGGTGTTTCGGCCTTTCACACTATACACCCTCCCCACAGGCAGCCACCGACAGGGTGATCAATCCTATGCTTGCATCCCATTCCCAATTAGTCAGAGGAGTTGCCTTGTTGTTGATAGCCAACATCCCATGGGAATATGCATGGCAGGGGCGTCCTCCTCCCTGAGTCAAGCATTGTTGACCGCATACCTCCTGGCCCTCTCACTTCGGGGCCCAGCTGGGGTCTTTCCTCTTCATCCAGAGCCACTGACTGCTACCTTCTGCCGCCTCCGATACAGCTCTGATTGCCGAACGCTGGCTTTGGCCCTTAATTCCCAGGTCTTTAAGCAGTCTGGTTGTAGATGTTGCCACAAAACCTCTGCAGCCCACCTCCACTGGTCGGACATCTGTGTTCCAACCATGATGCCGAGCTTCGGTAGCTAGATCGCCATAGCGCAGATGTTTTCGCTCATAAGCCTCACCTACTGAGTCCTCCCAGGGTACTGTGAGCTCAATAATGAAGACCTTCTTGAGTGAACTGGACCAGAGCACCATGTCAGGTCTTAGGGTGCTGGTTACGATCTCCGGAGGAAACACAAGTTGCCGACCAATGTCAGCTAGCATTTTCCAGTCGTGGGCCAAGCGCAGCTGGTCTCGCTCTGATGGTGTAGAGCTGCTCTTCGGTGGTTTTTCGCCTTCACGGACAAAAGTCGTCCGTAAGGGGTGTGATGCTGCTGGGGGTGGTAGGGAGTTGGTGGCAGCTCGCTTGTCCTCCAGGGCAGACGCCAGGTTTTTTAATACTTGGTTGTGATGCCAAGTGTAGCGCCCTTGGGTGAGACTTGTTTTACACCCTGTGAGAATATGCCTGAGGTTGGCTGGCATGGAACAGAGGGCACAGACCGGATCTTCACCATACCACTGGTTAAGATTAACTGGTGTTGGAAGGACATCATACGTTGCTCTGATGGAAAAGCTCAACCGCCTCGCTTCCATGGCCCACAGATCCTTCCAGCTAATCTTCCTCTTCTCCACACTGTCCCATCGAGTCCACTGTCCCTGTTTGGCAAGAGAGACTGCCTTGGCCCACCTTGCAGCCTCCTCCTGATGGCGTACTTCATGCACTACCATCTGATGCCGCTCTGTTGCAGTGGACTTACTCCAAACAGCACGGCTAGTTAACCCAAGGCCTCCTCTCCCTTGCTGAACATGACCCACAATATCAGCATGTCTGAGGGCTGCTGTTGCCTCCTGGACTGCTTTTCCTGGCCTCCATTTACGCCCAGTTGCCAAGGTCGGAGCGTTGTTACTCACCACTGGGTCTCGAGATTCATTCAGTGTCATCTGGAGCCTGGTTTCCTCTGTTAGACTGGTGAGGGGCAGCTTGAGGACACCATCTCCATAGAGGCCTATGGTGGTAAGGCAGCGTGGAACTCTGAGCCACTTCTTTAAGTAGCCGGTGACTCCTCTTTCCATCTTCTCAACTATTGAGATTGGAACCTCATACACTACTAGGGGCCACAACACCTGGGGTAGGAGACCAAATTGCAGACACCAGGCCTTTAACTTTCCAGGTAGCTGGGTGTTGTCGATGGACTGTAGGCTGCTACTGATGTCTTTGCGCAGCTGATGCACCTGGTCTTTGTCCTTCAGGTTTGCATCATACCACCTTCCGAGGCTTTTAACTGGCTGCTCAGACACTGTTGGGATTTGGTCATCTCCGATGAAGAATTTCAGATCAGAGAGTACTCCCTTCACAATCGAGATGCTGCGTGATTTAGATGGTTTTATCTTCATACGGGCCCAGTTGATGTTCTCCTCGAGTTTTCTGAGCAGTCTCCTGGTGCATGGAACAGTGGTGGTCAATGTTGTAATGTCGTCCATGTAGGCTCTGAGTGGAGGGAGACGGGAGCCAGAGTCAACTCGCTGTCCACCAGCAACCCATTTTGAGGATCTGATGATAATCTCCATTGCCATTATAAATGCTAACGGAGAAATTGTACATCCCGCCATTATACCTACATTCAGGCATTGCCATGAGGTGGTGAACTCTGAGGTGGTGAAACAGAACTGCAGATCCTGGAAGTACGCCTTCACCAGGGTTGTGATGGTGTCCGGTATGTGGAAAAATCTGAAGGCAGACCACAGGAGTTCATGGGGCACAGAACCAAATGCATTGGCGAGGTCGAGGAAAACTACATGGAGGTCCCTTTTCTCCACTTTGGCCATTTGGATCTGGTGCCAGATCATGCTGGAATGTTCCAAGCAGCCAGAGAACCCTGATATTCCTGCCTTCTGTACAGACGTATCGACATACGCATTCCTTTGCAGGAACACGGCCATCCTCTGGGCAATGACCCTAAAGAAGATTTTACCCTCAGCATTCAGTAAGGAAATTGGGCGGAATTGGCTGATGTTCACTGCATCCTTCTCTTTAGGGATCAGGACCCCGCCTGCCCTACGCCACACTTTGGGTATATATATATAGTAACCTAAAAGTCAAATCAAGTCAAATAATGTTTATTTGTATAGTTTTTTATTTGTGTCTTCCCCAATACACAATACTGCTTAGTTCCAGCTTTACATAAAATCAGCTGTAATGTCTGTAAAGTCTCAAAGTCATGAAAGGGATGATTATTTTTCTGGAAATACTGTGTCAGACAAAGCAGATACTAAGTGGCCACTATTGCTTGGTTGAATCGCTAATCATTGCAGGGCAGTAATTACTGTAAACTCTAGTACGGCACATACCTACATAGAGCACAACAGAGAACTGACATGCAATATGTTATGTATTATAATAGCATTACTAATTTTTCCATTGATATTATTGGTAAATAACAAATAATTGATATAACAAGATCCTGTATTATTGTTTTTCGTTTCTTAATTGTGGTCTCAATTTTCAGTACAAAAATGATCCCAATTAACCAAGGCCAATATAACATTGGCTAAATTTTGGCTCAAATTGTATTCTTTTTTCAAAAGGTCAAAAACAAACAAATTAAATGCAATGAAATACACTATGTTGAATAAGTATTTGGACATCAGTTATTTTCTATCAAATATTTTGATATTTAAATTAATATAGTATTAATTTTATATGGTTTTTATTTGTGGATGGTTTTTCCACCCTTCCCGGTCTCCTTAATAGATGAGTGATAATAGTTGCTTCAACTTTATGCAGTGCAGACGGATCGACAACTGGCTTGAACCAATGCGTGCCGGTTAGAAATTTTGTCTGACCAATTTTGTTAATACTAAATCACCTTTACATACAGTATGCCATCAAAGTGCCTCAAGAATAAGGCAAGACCAGCCGCATGAGTCGGCTGCTGCAGTATCCCTAAAGCAGCTGCACAAGCTCTGATGATGGCATAGCTTATTCTTTATTGGCCAGACTCTCCAATGACAGTGATGAAGTTCATTTCATGGGCTGAGTTCAAAATGGCATACTGCCCATTCTACTCCTAATACGATAGTGAAAGGTTGGGTCGTATTCCATTCCGAACACGGCCACGCTTATTCTGATACCGTCAGTTCCACTAAACTCTTACAAATCTGTGTTTTTATAACAGTACAATTCTCTTTTCATGTAAGGTTAATCTTATTCATAAAAAAAACAATTACAATTATTCAAATATACTGAGTCAATGTTACTGGTATTAAAATAATATATAGGTTTATGCCAGACTTAATTTACACTTAGGCACTGTTTTAAGCAGCTTGTAACCCATTCAAATGAATGTACCAAACCTGAATTTTTTAAAACAGGTAAAAAGCTGTATGACCTGGGCAGAAATTGCACACATGAACACAAACACTCCAAAACAAGAGACTGAGGCTTACCAGTGGCAGGTAGGCTAGCTGACGAGTACAAGGCTCCTATCATTAAATCTTACCACCCAGTGCATGAATCTCACCACGCACACATCAGCATACCAATGAAGTCAAGCATGAACACACGTCACTAAGTGACAGAGGTCCCCCCCACCACACGAGGCTAGCTATCTGCCTGTCATAGGTCTCGGTTCCTGTAAACTGAAACAGAAGTTAATCACAAATAATAATTGATAAAATCATGAAAAACACGCTTCAATAGCACAAGAGTGGTAGCAGTTGTTAGACAGGGAAATGGTGACATGAAACATCAGTTTGTACGTTAACCAACTCTCTATGAGTAGATCAACACAATAGATTAAGCTCACCCGGCCCATAAATATAGCACTTGAATGGCGGTGATTCACATGAAACAAAAATACTACTCAAAACAACTCAAGGCTAAACATAATGCAATCAAACAAAGCAGTAGCGTCCGAGAATGTTGCTCCACGGGCTTAATCAGATGAGAGGTTTCCTAAAACACCCAATTATTTTGCGGGGAATGTTGCCACACCAGATCAAGCAGCAAGAGGTTTCCTAAAACCCCAATTGTTCTTCCTACAATGTAAACAAAATTATTGTTTACAACATAACTACTTAAAACTATACCTAAGTAGCGATAGTTCCACATACCTTCATGTTGTAGCTCCAACTGCAGATACAAATCACACACCCACGCGAATAACAAGGCATCAATACGCCAATAAAACTCAGCAGCGGAGCAGGAATGTTGAAAGGAGAATGTTGAGGGGTGATCATTGAGGGAATGACAGCTGCCAGCTGACCGCAGCTATAAACAGACCGTACCGAAGCTAATCGACAAAGTAAACAAACCAGTTACCTCAACAATTTATATATTATATATTATATATTATATATTATTTAGATAATATAACTCATATTAGAGTTAGCTAGTTAGCCAAACAAACATACCTCCAAAGCGAAAGGGATCAACACCAGAATGGGCGGTCAACAGGCAGTGACGAACAAGCAGTGCTCTGAGACACAAGCAATGCCCTACAGTTCTATTTTATAGGATCCCTAAATGCCTATGATTGTACAACCAATGCACCCAGAGGTGTGGTACAGTAATTACAAAAAATAACTATGCAATGATCACTGTTTGTCCCACTACATAAAGAAACAAAACATTGTATGTTCTCCCGTGACTGCCTTAATAACAATAAGACTATAATAAGACTATAATAAGACCTTGTCCTGAGAGCATAGTTTTAACTTTCAAAGACCAAAATTTGGTTTAAATCTACATTCATTTTAGATGACCCTTGTCTGAGGGTATGAATGTATGGTTCCATTTCGAAGAAACTTTGATGTTGCGTAATTGCTCAATTTGGACTACATCAGTGTTCTCACATTGTTTGAAGCCTGTATACAATCATGCCAATTTATTGGCTGATGGTGCTTTAGCCAAATGGCACTTCATTGAGACTCTGTTAAATCATGTGGTCTCTTAAATGAGCCATGTGAGCCTTGAGGCTCTGCCTCTTTTCCTATGAAGAAGGATTGAGAACAGGCACCAAACTTTTCTTGTGGTTTCTTTTCTTCTAGGTGGATACACAATTCTCGCCATCGAGACATGCTCCTTGTTCTGGCGTGGCCTAGTTCTGTACCATTATGCACCACGCAGGCCGCTTCTATCAGAAAACACTGGTTTGGAGGTTTTTCATTGCAGGAACGATGGAAAAGGTAGGAACTTGGTTAAACAAATTGCCTAATTTCTTCTATTTTGTCATCCTAGAGAGTTCACAAAAATCTTTCTTTCTTTCCTGTTTTTGGTGCACTGTTCCATGGCAGACGAGCTCCCTCTTGACTGGTGCTCTGGCCTGGGGACTTATGAGTTTAAAAAATAGTTTTTTTTCTCCAATATAGTCGTTCTGAACCATCGTGTGGGTGTTCTTCGTCGGCATTACTGTTATCCTTGGGTCCCATCAGGAGATGGCGAGGCTGTAAACTCAAATGGTTGTGTGACCGTCTTTTCTTTGGCGGGATAAGAGACTCAAATATATCTGTCCCTGTTTAATGGCGGCACGAACTTAGCGCTATTCACTCCTTTTAGGATGTGTTTGTTCTGCACTCACTGATTTTGCAGTCTTTCTGTTGTTAAGGAGTTGTGCTGAGTTCTCTATCGGTCACGCTCTTCTCCTCGTGCAAGTCCGCCATCTGTTACAAATAATAATAATAATAATAATAACTTTATTTTATATAGTGCCTTTAAAAGTAACATCTCAAAGCACTTTCCATAAAAATAATGAAATTAGAAGGATACACAACAGTCTAGGCAGTAAAAACTAAACAAGCAATAAAAATAGAAGGCCAATATAATCACAAACACAGTAATCATACGAATCACAAAAAAGCCACCCTAAAAAAATAAGTTTTAAGGGACGATTTAAAAACTCTAAGGGATTCTGCATTCCTAATCTCAGAGGGCAGGGAATTCCACAATTTAGGAGCCAAAGAAGTAAAAGCCCGATCACCCATAGTTTTTAGCCGTAGGTAATAGGTAATCATTTATGTATAAATGGATTATAGTTTCTACTTAAGAAACCATTGTGTACATAATTTGTAAATGGAGGCCAAAGGGTATCAACATGTGCCTATTAAAGATTATGGCTCAGTTTTCCCCTGCAACTTGCGCTGGGGAGCGAGCATTAAAAAAAAAAAAAACTCTCTTTCCGAATCCAGCCTCTGTTAATTTCTTCCCCATGTTCATATGTTATTTCCCCTTCTTATGCTAGGGAAGAAGGTATATATGGCATCCTCTGCTGTAAATACATTCAGTGTGACCTCTTTCTATAATTGCCTGTTCGAATTCTGCCTCTGTCCTCATGGCCAAGGTTCTTGGGACAGGTATGACAGAATTCGATGCACAATAAGCACAAGTTGTTCACAAATCCCACTTGCATAAATGTCACATACTCTCCCCACATAATGAATGCAAGGGCCATTGTGGCAAACCAGCTTGTTCCAAAAAAACTGTTCATACACCCTTTCCCATTCAAAAAAAATGGGAAAGGGAATTTTTCTGTAAACATTCCTGCAGTAAGCACACTTTATGATGACAGTCATTATGCCTAAATACAATAAAGGCAAAACATTGTTAAACCCCATTCAATCAGCCACAATGATGGAGGCGCAAGGGCTTCCCTCCACTGTGCTCCTGATCGTAAGCCAGCCACCCAAAGTAAGCCAAGAGCGCCATCTAGAGGTTACTCGTTGCGCTGCAGTAGAAAATAATTGCATTAATTCCTGCCCATCTGATGGCTCTATATGTTACAATAGATATGAAGGATGCTAATTTCCACATTCAAATTATGCCAAGTTGCAAGCATTCTCTCAGGTATGCTTTTGGTTGAAAAGTATACCAATTTTGTGTCCTCCTTTTCGACTTGCGTTAGTACCTTGTACATTCACAAAATGCATGGATGCAGCACTGATCACCCTTGAGACTTTAAGCAGCCTGTAACCTATTAAAATTAATTTACTAAACCTGAATATTTATGTGAGTGCAGCGTAGTTCTAGCGGGAAGACTAGCAGCTGTACATCATCACACTATTAGCTGGGTAATTCCTAGCCAATCGCAGGTAAGCCATTGCTTTATAAGTCTGCTCACAATCTATCACATTGCTGTTTCAGTGCGCTAAGATGGCAAAGTCTGTCAAAATCATCGGCTCAGGCAGCAGCTGGTTTCCATCAGAAATAAGCTAAGTCATTTTCATATCCATCAAATGCAATCAGATTTAGTCATGGGTCTAGGCCTTCCGTCGCCGTGCTGCCTGTTCATTATAAAGTTGCAACGCTGTCTGTTCATCATGACGCATCAATATCAAAGCCAGATTTCATATCAACAGCGCATTCACTCTCATAGTACCGGCAGGCAATCGCGCTTTCGCATGAGGGCAACTTGATCAAATTTAATTCACCTGTCATTCACCCAGCACGCATGCCCGAGATAATTTCAGGCATATCATCACGCACAGTCAGTGCTATCGTACGGGATCCCATTACACCATTCAGTAAGATATCCCCGTTCTGCTGGTCACCTTCGCCCAAATCACATAATGGACGATTTCCATACCATTTATCATCCCTATGCCCTACCCACTAGACCGAGCCCATGATGCGGGCATTCCTAGGGAGCTTGGCATCACAGTTTAACCCGTTGATGCACGCTGATGATTTTTTCGAGCACAAACCATGTAAATGACACACCTGAACTTAAATGGTCGTATTTACTGGCCCCTTTGGAGTATGGACACTGTTGTAGTGTCTCCTGAAAGAAGACACTTTGGGCTTTATTTCCCAAGTTTCAGAATTAATACATGCTATTTTTAAAGTTAGAAAACCACGCCCCAATTTAAGGGAAAAAAAAAAAAAAAAAATAAAAAAAATAAATAATACACTTTGGTATGGGCTTGCTTCGTTCATAATAATCTAATATAAAATCATATACAGTTTTACAACATGAATGCTGCTCTGATTGCATAGTTTGCTGAAGTAATTCTTATCAGGCGAGATCTCATGTAAACATGGAGAACATATCAAGACGTATCATTTTATGGACTAAAGGGCGATTGCACGTATAGAACGAACCCCCGTCATGGACAATTGACCCAAACGCGGTGAACTGGATTCATCTTGCGACCACGATTGCATAATAAATGTATGAAGTCCCGTTTTGACATTTAATGTTTTCATTCATACTCCCTTCACAAATAAACAAAGTGCCGTTTCTGGAGGATCGTTATCATGCAGCAGAGATCGGATATCAAGGTCGAACCCTTAGACTTCCCGGAAAGATGTATAATCTGTAAACATTAATTACACATAGACGGTAAATTAAATATTAAATGTAAACCAAGTGACTGCACTCCCGTGTGCGAACAAATGCGTATCAACAGGTTAATATAGCATTCACTAAAGCCTCGTGAAAGGGTCCTTGGTGAAAATAGATGACTTATTTAGTTCGGTACAACATTCCGAGAGATGTTCCCCGTGCGCCTCCAAGGGAAAAAATGCCGATCCATAAAACGCAGCGTTTTCTTACACTAATACGTACTTCCACGTTCTCAGCACAAGCACGACCGTTGCTATCATGGCATATTTACATTTAATTTCAGGCATCATTAAAGTGCAGAAATTCGTATGACACGTCTTCATTAATCATTCACTCATCGTTGCTCAGACCACGTTTCAATCCGCGGGGATCTTCAAGCACTCGGGGCCTTATCCATGTTCCAAACTTCAAGCTCAGTCTAACAGTCTTATCAGCCCAACTACATCACTTTTATGAGCCGTTCCCTTTTAATGTGCATGGTCAGGGACGTTATAGTAGCAGGTGTAATAAGTCCCAGGTGTCGCCAGCATGCGTCTGTGAAGTTTCAGCTCAAAATACCCCATGGATCATTTACTATACCATGTTATGTCTCTTTTGGGCGGAATCAAAAACACGCTGATTTTGTGCATGCTTCTCTAAATACAATGAGCTACCGCTCCCGCCCCCTTTCCGGAAGAGGGCGTGCCGTTTCAGCTCCCGCTCCAGACACTACAGCAACAACAAATCCAAACCAATATGATTGGCAGCGCAAATACCGGAGTCCAGCCATATTTTATCCGGTCTCCATGAATGCAGTCAGAGACAATGGTAAATTTAGCGCATTAGCTGCGGAATCAACTTCAAGCACATTCGGAAAGGAGACTTGCAAACATTCACAAATGTAAAGTGCGATACTTTCATCTTCAGGACATAAAGCTTGGACATGAACAGCTGGTACCGATCCATGCACGAGAATCACATTTTGAAGATCCTGATTTATATTGACATGCACAAAGCAGTCCGGTGTAAAATGATTGCACAAACATACACACATTATTGTATGTTTTGGGGCACATTCCCTTCTAAAACAAACTGTCCACCGCATCTTCAGTGGCTCTATGCCGGGAGCACAGGAAGACTCATGTTCACTTTTACAGCCAAGAACAAAACCTGTATGAAGCTGCAACACTATCTTCTCACCGCATTGGCTCCAGCTCGAGGAAGGAAAGAGAGGAGGGAAGAAGGAAAGAAGAGAGGAAAGGAAAGGGAGAGAGGGGATCATGCTCTATTCTCTAAACACACAAGCTCCCCCCCCCCCCCCCCCCCCCCCAAGAAACACTACAGGATAAGGTCTATTTGCACGCCGTTCTCTGGCCAGTTTGGGGTCTCATAACGCAATCCCCAGTCCCTATCAGGCCAACTCAACTTCGCCATGCTTATCATTCCTCAAGCCCAATCCTTTGTTCCCGCCTCCTCACACTAGCTCATTCTTCAGACAAACTCTCCTACCTAGCAATCGACCATGGCTGCCGCGAATCTCCAGACGACAGGTCCCCATTCTCGGACACGGCTCCCTCCATAGGATTCAGGGGTTCTGCCTAGGATCATGGCCCACAGGGAAATGGCCAGAAATAAATATATATATATTTTTTTCAATATAGCTTCCTACGCTCCATCCGCTCTGTTAGATATTTCGTCATTTAATAAAGGTTCCTCGATCTGCAATCCCCGTCTCGATGTGGCCCAGTAAGGGAAGAAGGAATTACACTGAGACCCAAGCATCATATCCTTCCATGCTGGTCGCGTAGCACTTAATTATATGGTCCAGTAAAACTAAATTCCCCTTTACTCTCCATGAAATAGCTCTTTACCCCAAATGGGGTAAAATATATGGTGAGTACAGAAATAAAGAAATGCATTCCCAGAACCACCACAGCCGCGTTTCGTGATTGCACAGCAAGCTACATCAACGAGATGTTTAAAAAGAGGCCTTATTAATTCCACAACCATCATGGCCAGCGTCATATGGGTCCTCTTCAGACACGCAAACGCATCGTAGCTATGCGACAATTCTGCAGTCGTCACCATAATCATAAAGGCTGGTCCTCCTCGAGCCGACACGTCCCTTACGAGATGTCCTACATGGCAGAGCATTTCCTCTAACTTCAGCCCCATGGAATATCTTTCTACGAAACGTATTGCACGCATCATCGCCATTATCGTATGGCTTTACGCACGTTGCTCACCTTTTGGCAAAGATACCAAACAACTTTTCCCTTGTCGGAGGGTTTTCATATCAAAAGTCGTCTTTCAGCAAAGGGATTGCACGCAACGTCACCATTATCGTATGGCTTTACGCACGTTGCTCACCTTTTGGCAAAGATACCCAAACAACTTTTCCCTCGTCAGAGGGTTTTCATATCAAATGTTTGCTTTCAACAAAGGGATTGCACGCAACATCGCCATTATCGTATGGCTTTACGCACGTTGCTCACCTTTTGGCAAAGATACCAAACAACTTTTCCCTCGTCGGAGGGTTTTCATATCAAAAGTCGTCTTTCAGCAAAGGGATTGCACGCAACATCGCCATTATCGTATGGCTCTATGCACGTCGCTCACCTTTCAGCAAAGGTACCCAAACAACTTTCCCTCGTCGGAGGGTTTTCATATCAAAAGTTGTCTTCCAGCAAAGGGATTGCACGCAACGTCGCCATTATCGTATGGCTCTATGCACGTTGCCCTCCTTTCAGCTAAGATACCCAAACATCTCCCTCGTCGGAGGGTTTTCATATCAAATGCTGTCCTTCAGCATAGGGATTGCATGCAACGTCGCCATTATCGTATGGCTTTACACACGTCCACCTTTCAGCAAAGATACCCAAACAACTCTTCCCTCGTCAGAGGGTTTTCTAATCAAATGGTGTTTACCTTTTAACAAAGATACTGCACAGCAACGCCGGCCTAACGTAGGGGCATAACACGCCGGTCACCTTATAAAGATTATGCATCACCAGGGGCCTCGACGGAGGCCCAAAATCACACTCAAAAAAGGCTTCCTATTGCAAAGGCTTCCCACAACCATGCCAGAGATACCACAAATTTCATGTCAAATTCAGATGCTCACATCTTTAACTTTCTCCTCCTCCAGAATGAATGCCTAACACAAGACCCGGTTCGTACCAAACTGGATCATCTCTTTTGGGGGTAGTATTCTACTCTCTCTTTTGGGGGTAGGCTCCTCGCCCCTGCCTCCTATCTCTGGCAGGATATGATGGTTCCGAGTACAACTCCCTCGGACTGCCAGATGGGGCCTACGCCAAAGAGAGACATTACTTTTCTGTTCTACATTCATCAAATAAATGACATCTTAAACCTCACTCAAGCCTGCGTGTCTTCCCGATAGAAATCACATATACTTCATCTGCACTAAAGAAAGAAACATTGTGCATTCTCCCATGACTGATATGCTTTAGGTTCAGCACACAACGAGAAGCACAATGTGTCCGGCTTGACGGTTCTTTTCAATTCCTCTCTGTTTACATCTGTTTGATCAGTAAGGCGAGGCACAGCTTAAGTCAAACACATCTAGTATTTACACTTGTGTGAATCTTGTTTCTCAATCTAGACAAGGGCATCTGTTTCTAGGGATGGAGCTAACCTTGGAACAATGCAGGCATGCCTGTCTCTAGCTCGCATTCTCATTACGCCAGTGTCTAGCAGTGTTTAAGTGGGACATTTTCTCCCTGCAAAAATATTTCACATGATGTTTGTGTTTATGATCATGACCTCCACTTTCATTTCTATGGGTATGTTGTATGTGAGACCTTTTCTGTGCTGGATGAACTCCATAAAGGAACTTCAACCACAGAAGTATCAGTTTCATCCCATCAGAGTGACACGTGGGTGCTGCCAAGCTCTGTTACCATGGAAATGTATCCGCTCACTGTGGATGGGTGTTCCATTGGAACAGGTGTGTCGCCATAAAGTGATAATGACGGAAGCCTCCTCTGTGGGTCGGAGTGCTGTGTTTAAAAAAAACGAATGGATGGGTCAGTGGCTGAACTTGCAAGATGATTACAGTGCCGTTGATATTGAGGTTCTTCCTTATTTCAGGGCAGTCATGTCTTCATCCAGCCTGAGAATGGACATTCCATCCTTAGATTGTAGAACAAATCAAACAAATTTATGAGTCATTAAGTGGTACAGGAGAGACATGATCAGTAGATGGCAGTCGTGTTTCTTTCTTTGAGTATAAATGTATGATAGTGTGACATTTTTCATTTGAGTATATAGCCTACTCCTTCTTTAGGCTATACTAATTTTTGCCTAGAGATATGTGAACCTCTCTCGGAACCAAGCCACTTTTATTGTGTGCGTATACTGTACACATGCGATAACCCACAAATGATTCAGTAACTAATATAAATTTTATTTGTTATGCACATTCTGATTATATTGATACATAAATACGCACATTACATAGTGCTTGATTACTCTCTGATTTATGGAGTTCAAATTACATTCTAAAGCGCTTAACATGGCTTTATTGCTACTCAAAACAATGACCAGGAAGAATTGCGTGGGTTTTTTCTCCAAAGAGAAGCCACGTCAAGCGTTTTCCTTGTGCACTTCTATGATTGACTGACTTAAAATATCAAATATTGTTCAGGTATTTCCCATATGGCGAAACATGCCAGAGGAAGCCGTTTTGTACATAATAATAAGAATAATGATAATAATAGTAATAATAATAGAAAAAAGCTTCCCCTTAATTATAGTGTTTTTTTGTTGTTGTTTTTTCGCCATCTATCTGGAAAGAAGGAAAGTGAAATGTTAAACCGTGCCCCACAGGCGGGACAGGTTATATACAACATGACCAAATGACAGCTTAAAATCCCCCTCTAACAATTGTGTATGTTGGTGTGGCTATCCTTATGAGGACTCTTCATAGATGTAATTATTAATATATTGTACAAACTATTGATTCTATCCCCTAACCCTATGCCTAAACCTAACTCTCACAAAAAAACCTGCATTTTTACATTTTCAAAAAAACATTGTTAACTATGTTTTTTAAGCGATTCGAATTATGGGGACATTAGAAATGTCCTCATAAACCATATTTATAGCATAATACCATTGTAATTACCAGTTTGTAACCTAAAAAAAAGTTGTCCCTATTAAAAATGTTGTTCTAACAGATTTGGAGTTTGCCTCGTTTTAAGTAAACTCTGTGAGGGCATGGCCAGACCATGATGGAGCACTGCTGTCACTGAATCAGCTGATCAGCAGGAGAGCGAGAAAAGGGGCAGTTGGGGAGGTTCGAGGCGCACGCGGCCGTGTTGCATGTGTGTCTGTTTATGTTTGTTTCAGGTCATTTATGCATTCAAAGTTTATGTTGATTTTTCAGTTGTTCCCGCCTCCTCCTTGCCCATTTTGTACCTGTTACAAACTCTAAAACAGAGATGAAAATAAAATTGTGTTAGAACTTTTGCTTTTGTAAAATGAACATTTGCCGATATCTTCCAATGTTTTTTTTGTTTTTTTATTATTTTGCCACATTTATTTCTCTTAACAGTGTTGATATGGAAACAAGTTAACACATCAAGTTTCGTTTTACCAGCTTGTGTGGAAACGTTTGATCCGTGTGTTACAACTAGTCCCGCCTAAACTTCCAAACACATTTGCAATCTAGACATTTGAATAAAAACAGAATTTCTATCAGTTTCAGAACACTGTTACACTCATCGACGACCTCAAGAGTCTGATTGTCTGACAGTAAAGTTTCTAAAAACTTTAAACTAGATGCTGCTGATCACTGTAGACTGCTTATGTTTGCGTGTTATGCTGTTGTTGCACTAGTGTGTGATATTTTACTTGAGCTTTCAAGATCAAAGTCCAGCATATAAAAAGTACAAATAAACATCCTGTCCCGTGAACATGTGGTCATCTGACCATTGTGCTTTAAGAAAAAAATGAATCTTTCCACTCAAAAGACCTTGACTTTTCCTAGATATTTGAGTTTTATCGCCCAGTGCTCTTAAATTTTCAAAATCGCACCAGGAAAAGCTTGTTTAAAGGTATTTTGCTTCTAATTCTGTGAATAGATGGCCACCTCATGTCCACGTCATCTAAAGATGTCAACTTTTTCACTTTCCTTGTGCCATATTTCAGTTGCAACAATAAATGGTAAAACATAGATACTTCATTTATTTTAACAATACAGGCTACTATAGGTATACGGTTTATAATTTTTAATTGATATATATTGTATTTATCTATAGGATAATACACTTTACAGGTAAACCAGTCAAACATAAATACATTTGTGAAAAACTCATTGTAGAGTCATTGTAAAAGCATGTGCTTGTAATCTGTCATTACCTTGACTGTAATTAATAATCAATTAATAATAAAACAGTAATTAAAAAATTATTAAAAAAATATTATTTAGATAATACAATAAAATGAACAGATTTCGTGTTTATTAAAAAAAAGTTGGCCTATAAATGCTTGTAGTGTGTGTATATATATATATATATATATATATATATATATATATATATATATATATATATATATATATATATATATATACAGTATATATATATATATACAGTATATATATAATGCATGCTAATGAACCACCAATCGAAATATGAAGTCAATTTGTAAACATGCTAAGGTGATAAATATGCATGCAAATTTCACCTATTCAATATATAATGATATAATAATGGCCATCTTATACCAAGGACAATATCACAAGTCCATTGAGCAGCTTACTGTGTTTGATTGACACAGAAATGTGGAAAAACATACAAAAGTACACTGATGTGGAAGCTGGGCAGAATAATGCTAAAAAGTTCAAATTGACAGATGACGAACTAAAAGCATTTGTTGGTCTCATTTATTTGAGAGGTGTTACGGGAGGCAAAAGCATGAGATTGGGTGACTTTTGGTCTAATGAATTTGGACACTCTTTTTTTTCAAAGAGACAATCTCGCAACAGAAATTCAAAGATATCATGCGCTATCTGCACTTTGATGACAAGAATACGAGAGATGCCTGCCTTGTGACAGACAGATTTGCCATTATATCTGAGATATTTGACAAATGTGTGAAAAACAGCATTGCTTCTTACATGCCCGGTGAGAACATAACAGATGATGAACAACTGTTCCCTACCAAGGCACACTGTTGTTTCACACAGTACATGGCCAATAAACCGTACAAATTTGGCATAAAATTCTGGGTGGCCGCTTATGTTGAAACAAAATACATGCTGAACGCACATTCCTATCCAGAAATTTGACAGTAGGCCGGCTGGTCTGCAGTTATCGTACAATGTTGTCATGCATCTGTTCGAGCCTTTCCTGGAAAAGGGAAGAAATGTAACAACAGAAAATTTCTTCACCTCGTTGCAACTGGCAAACAATCTTTTGGCGATCAAAACCACCATTGTTGGCACAATGAATAAAATCACATGAGAGATGCCCCCATGTACACAGACACAGTCTGTCGGTTGAGTATACCGGCACATAGAATACATAAATAGCACTAAAATAATTTTTTGTAGGTTTTTATCAGTTTTTTCTTTTTAATCTGATATATTTGTATTTTATCTTGCGTATTATAGCAGAATGTGTAGCATAATGGAAAATTCATACATTTTTGTAGCCTATATCCTTATTTACTAAATATTTACTATTTACCAAAAAGCCAAAAACGTGTGAACAATTTAAAGTTTCACCTCCTTTTTTTACAGTTGTTTTTCAAGTTCAATAAATTGTAAAAATGTTGCCTCTCTCTTTGTAGACTTTATTGTAAACTACACACACAAAACAACGACACTTATACACCATGTGCCCTTTTCACAATGGAGTCAATGTGTGTCTCCCACTTCAGGTCCTGTGAGATGATGGTGCCCAGGAACCTGAATGCCCAAATTAGCATTCCATTGGGTGTGTGTCGGAGATGGGGTTGGGATATTGGAAATGTGTATGGTGGAGTTACAAACATATCAACATTCACAGTTCAAATTACTGATTCAATATCTTAGTTAGCAGTAAAATATCCTGAATGCTGTTTGGCTTAAACTCTGCATATCAGATCACCTCAATACTTTTAATTTGCACCTCTGAAATGTACTGGTTATTTTGGGGTAAATTGCTTTTCTCACAATTATTATAACACAAGCAGTCCAACACAAATACATTCGCCTATAGCTTTTTTCACACGCTCACTATATTCAAACAAAGGAACCACAAATTGAAATATGATGGTCAATTTGCAAATACTAAGCTTAGTATTTGCGTAAACATTTTACATTTTAAAAATCACTATTTTATCCAATAAAACAAACGTGGGTACGTGCGTCTGTGTGCTGTCAAAAGAATATGTTGAAAGCATATCACAAACGTGATTGTATCATGATAGGTTGGATCACACTGCACAAAAATGTCTCTCATCCACTCGTCGATATTTAGACCTCTTGGCGTAAAAACACAGAAGTGGACTCTTTCAGCTACAGGCCTTTGATCACAACGTAATTTATGCCAAACGAGAACAAAATTATACAAACTAAATATACGAGCATATACTAAAATAAAGCATTTATAGGCCAACATTTTTTTTATAAATCTGGACGTAAAGAATTACATTTATTCAATGAAAATAATTTTTTAAAGACTGAAAATACATGAATGGTATTTTATTAATTGACTATTAATTACCATCAAGGTAATGATAGATTACACGCACAGAAAAGAAAGCTTTTATTTCAGCTTATTTCCATGTAAATACATGTTAAGATGTCGAGAATTCAATGATTTATTTACGAATAACAGCACAAAAATTATTATTATTATTATTATTTATACTATATACACTAGAATTATTATTGATTATATTTGAATAAATTTTTTTTTCAAGACAAAGCTAAAAACGAATATAGATGATAATTCATTAATAATTCAAACAGATAAAAGAGTAAATTCTATTGCATAAAACATCGAAGTTAACAAAAATAAATGAGCAGAAATCGTATATATATATATATATATATATATATATATATATATATATATATATATTAATTAAGAACTTAATTTCTATATTCATTGTCTAGGTATTTGTATTTAAAGGGGTTGTTTACCCAAACATTTTAATCTCATGACCCTTGGCATTCTAACTGTCAGTTTTTCCAGATGCTCAAATAACATTTCACCTCACGCTTCCTGTAGCACTTGTCATAGATGTCTTGTCGGGCACTTGTCGTGCACCTTACAGTCTAGTTCAGACATGGGCAACATATGGCCTGCGGGCTGGATCAGGCCCTCCATGTGGTTTAATGTTGCCTGCGTCTCATCGTAAAAGCGTTTTTCTTTTTTTTTTTCATTGGTTATTTTCAGTTAACTTGCATTGGGACCTAACGCATCTCCACAAGTGTTTAACATGCTCAGGGTTTACAGATAAGATACGCAACACCCCTCCACAAATTGAAAATATTCCACCTGATATTATACTTATTTTGTGCAATCTGGCAACCATCCACGCTTTCCATCTCTCGTTTTCCCCTTTGCAATTTTAATTGTTTTTGTACAACGCTTTGAGATGTACATTTAAAGGCGCTATAGAAAATAAAGGTTATTATTATTATATTAACAAACTTAGCGATCTGTAGTGCAATATTCTGCTGAAGGAAAAGTGTTATATGGCTACTCTGTGTCCATTCTTGAGGCTGCTTGTAATGTTTATAAAAGTAGATCTCGGGCATCATTGACATTTGTCTCTGGCTTGTGAGCAAAAGCAAGCCAGAGACAGATATGTATAAGTGTTTTTTATTTGTGCAATTTAGAAATGTTGAAGTCCCTTCGCACCTGTATGTTAATCTAACTCTTGCAGTAATCATTTATCACAGTCATGCAGCCTGTGTTATTCAGTTGTGTGCTGAAAGTCAAACCATCACTGAGACCCGCTTCATGACCCTTTTAGCATGTAAACGGGTAATGTTTTAGAAAAAAACATGTAAACTCGCCTGCGACAAACATTAAAAGTTCTATAAATTTAAATGTTTTATTTATTAAAACAAACCCCTGATGTAGAGATTTTTAAATTTAAAAGAGATGGTAAAATACATTTATAAGCTCAGCCTTTACTCAGTTTTGTAATGCCTGATAGAAAAGTATCTACCTTTGTAGAGCAATATACTTTAGGCAATTGCAGTATAGTCTCACTAGTCACAGATACACTTCAGAAAATTGAGTACACAACTATTTCTGGGATTAAAAGATACAAAAACCAAATCAATGCAGAACATTGTATCTCAAAAGGAATACAATGTGGCCACCTATGCACTACTTAAAGTGGCCACATTTTGATGTGCTTCTAGTATCAAGATTGGTTCGCGGCAGTAGACACGAAGGGCGCTTACTTTCATGTCTCGATTTTACCTCGACACAGACCCTTCCTATGATTCACGTTCGATGGTTGGGCGTATCAGTAAAGGTCCTCCCCTTTGGCCTATCCCTGTCCCCTCGGGTCTTCACAAAGGTCGCAGGTGCATCCCCGTTCTTGGGCAATACCCAATACCTTTGAGATTTTTCAATCTCCAGGTTGAGCTGGTTTCGTCCGTGTTCTTTCAGGTGTGAACAGGTAAGTTTCATAATGTGGGGCAGCCGGTCAGGTGTACCGCTTGCGTATAGCGTCTTTCTCCTCCAGGAGGTGAAGCCATGCGCTCTTCTAACTCATGCTTGTTCACGATCCGTGAACCCTGGATGTCATTCCTTCTAGCCCTAGCTCACAAATTCAGCAGATGAATTTGTAGTCAGACCCATTAGGTGTGCTAAAATGCCCTGTACTGGGGTAAACGCTCCACAGGTTTTTGTTATCCTGGTAAACTTCTGTGATGTATCTTCCATGGCACGGTCTCCCTTTCATAGACATGCGTCTCCCTTGGGCAGAGCCCTCTCTGCTCCGGTCACTGTGCTTGTAGAGCTCCTCCCCTTTGAAGGGCAGGACTTACTGCCACACTTCTTCCATGTGCAGCCTTGAGCCTGTGTGATGTATTCGCCAGATGTTTACCCTCCCCTTCGAGGCAAGGTGTGGTCTCCTCAGGGTCTTTTTTCTCAGAAAGAATAGGAAAGGCGCATTCCTCTGCAGATTTTATGAGCATTTAAAGGCCCCAGTCGAATCTAATACTCTTTGGAGAGAAAACCTAGAGAGAAAAGTCTGTGGATGGCACGGCCTACTCCCATACTAGATACGTCTCCTCCTCCCCCCCAGGGATGTGGAGAGCTACACAAACATTTTTAGGGCATCTGGGGAGGCTACGTGGAATCCTTACTCCTGCATCTGCAGTTCATGTAACGCAGTTCAGCCATTGTGGTGTTTCGTATAGGGACCCCTAGTGTCACTACATCGACACAATGTTGAGTGAGTGACAGAAGGGGAATGTCTCGGTTACTGTCATAACTTCTTTTCCCTGATGGAGGGAATGAGGTGTTGTGTCCCTCTTGCCACAGGCTGTACTACACTGCTGTAATGTCCAGGACCTTGTCTTGGCTCCCCAGCACAAAACGCTGCATTCCAGCTCCCTTTTATAACCGTATGTCCGGTGGAGTGGCATGCAAATTCTCATTGGCCTTTTCTCAAAGATTTGCAGGTGTTTTTGGGCTCCCAAGAGCGACCTCTAGTGTCAATACTTGGACACAATGTCTCGTTCCCTCCATCAGGGAACGGAGGTTACAATAGTAACCGAGACGGTTGCAAAAATAATGTCACTTGATGCATGTCCTTGTACTTGAAACATAAAAGAAATGTTACCCAGGATACATTAAATACAGGTTACATGTGGGTCGCCACTTGATTTGCAATGTAAAATCTGGTCCTGATGCAAAACCAGTTGAGAACCACTGAGATAAAGTTAAAGACAGGAGCAGTTGCGCACCTACAGTATATGTTAATTATTAATAATCATAGGACATTTTTTTAAAAGCTCACACAGCTGATGTTATTTTTCATTTAGTTATTAATTTAACTTGCTATGCTAACATGTAAACTAACACACTTTAGTAATATAACATGTTATAGTTACATGCAATTCTTTTATAATGTTTATTGTTTGGTTTACTATTATAATTCATGCTAGTTTTCTTATTTATTCTAATAATTATTTTATTTATTTTCAAAATGGAGACTTTTTTTTTACACATACTTCTGATGAAAAAAATCAAGTTTCAGTTATAATAAAGCGTTTGTTCAACCAAAAAAAAAAACCTCTGTTTTCACTACTTTAAGGGTCACTATAACTGATAAAAATAATTGTGTAATACCGTATAACATGCTATTTTCTGAGACGTTAACGTACAGTGAAAATCTCATACTGTTGCAACCCTAGACTTTATACAGGTGTAAAGAAGTTCATGCTCATGGGCAAGGAAGAGGCGAGAAACCGGCTTAACGTATAAATTATAGTTTTAATGGAAAACTCAAAAGACAAACACATATATCAACGGACATGTCCGTGAACGATCTCTCTCTCTCTCGCCCATCTTCCGCGGTCGGCCTTTAACCCTCTCGGAGGCTTGATTAGCCTAATACGGGACCGGGCGTGTTGAATCACGACCCGGCCCCACCCTCCACCGTGCCACAACAGGCTTCAGACCACGTGAGACCACTGACATAGTTCCAATTGCATCATTATGCAACGTCTCGTTCCCTCTCAGGAAACGTCTAGGTTCTGGATGTAACCTCCGTTCCCTTCGACGTTGTGTCGAAGAAGCAACACTAGGGGTCTCTCTTGAGCGCCGAATATGCCTCTGATATATGAAAAAAGGCCAATGAGAAGTTGGCAGACGGTATTTGCATACCCCGCCCCCGGACATGCAGGTATAAAAGTGGGGAAATACTTTGAGTTCATTCTGGATTTTTCTGAGGAGCCGGAAATGGTCCGGCCACTACAGTGGCTCGGCTCAGTGACGTGGCCGGGAGGACACAACGTCTCATTCCCTCCATCAGGGAACAGAGGTTAAGTCCGTAACCTAGACGTTCCCCGTCTGTCGCTCACTTCGACGTTGTGTCGAAGAAGCGACACTAGGGGTCCAATTTAAATCACGCCATGCGCTGAGCTGTGTACGTGTTCTGCTGACACAGGAGCGGGCAGGTATTCTACTTGCAAATGTGATCAGCTGTGTCAGTCTGCACGTACCCTTCACCAATTCCCCAAAAAAGTTGTCAGGATCCTTCTGGTTACCATAGGCAGGGGAACAAGGCGACGCTTGCCAACCTGGGAATGGGCCAAGCCTGGCTGGGCCTCTTTTCTCTCTATGTTTCTCCACATAGAGCAAGAATGGCCGGGCCCTTACATGCATCGAGGGAAGGGGGATCTTAACCAGTTTTCTATTCTTTCAGGCGGAAAAGACCCTGCGGAGACCACACATGCCCTGAAGGGGAGGTAAGAGTGGTGAATACATCACATGGGTTTTTAGGCGACATGTGGAATGTGGTGCAGTGGTAGATCCAGCCTCAAGGAGGGGGGAGTTGCTACAACATGGCGTACATGGTAGACTAAGTACCTGCAGTGGAACCGCGGACCCAAAGGGCTAGGGAGGAATCATCCAGGGATTCAAATGAGTGGGATCTCCTGGGAGAGAAAGAGCACAATTTTACCTCTGCCGAGGGAAAGGGTGCTAGGCGCAAGCGATCCACCCGGCCAGACCGTCAGCGTGTTACCGAGTTCTACTGGCTCGGACCTGATAAAACACGGGACGATACTAACTCAACCCAGAGATTGTAAAATCTCACGAAGGTATTAGGTGTTGCCAATCCGCTGCTCTACATATGTCTGCTATGGAGGTTCCCCTGGCCAGTGCCCACGAGGATGCAACACTCCTTGTCGAGTGTGCTCCAACCCGTAAGGGGGCAAGGGGGCACGGCCTGGGTGTGATAGGCCAATGAAATGGCGTCCACTACCCAGTGGGAAAGCCTCTGTTTGGAGACAGCATTCCCTTTCTGCTGTCCGCCAAAGCAGACAAAGTGCTGCTCAGAACATCTAAAGCTCTGTGTGCGGTCCAAGTAGGTACGCAAAGCACGTACTGGACACAAGGGGCTGGGTCTGCCTCCTCCCGGGGCAGCGCTTGCAGGTTCACTACCTGGTCTCTAATGTGCGTGGTAGGAACCTTGGGCACGTAGCCTGGTCACGGTCTTAGGATCACATATGTGTCTGCCGGGCTGAATTCAAGGCAAGTGTCGCTAACAGAGAATGCTTTCAGGACCCCGACCCTCTTGATGGAAGCGAGCGCAATCAGCAGGGCCATCTTTAGAGAGAGGGCCCTGAGTCCAGCTGATTCTAGCGGCTCGAAGGAAGGTCTCTGGAGGCCCAAGAGGACCACTGAGAGGTCCCATGAGGGGAACAGGCTTGGCCGGGAGGGATTCAACCTCTGGACGCCTCTTAGGAAACTGTTGATTAAGTCATGCTTACCCAAAGACATGCCATCTACTGTGTCGTGGTGGCCCGCGATGGCAGCGACATACACATTTAGGGTGGAAGGGGACAGCCTCCCCTCCAGCCTCTCCTGCAGAAAAAAAGAGCACTTACCTAACTGCGCACCTCTGTGGGTCTTCAGCCCGGGAAGAACACCAATTTGTGAACAGGCGCCACTTCAGGGCGTAAAGGTGCCTGGTAGAAGGGGCTCTGGCTTGGCTGATTGTGTCTACGACGGCAGGTGGTACACCAGCTAGATCTTCCACGTCCCATCCAGGGGCCAGATGTGGAGGTTCCAAAGGTCTGGGTGCAGATGCCAGAGGGTACCCCGTCCCTGAGAAAGAAGGTCTTTCCTCAGGGGAATTTGCCAGGGAGGGGCTGTTGCGTGGGTCTGAGTACAGGGTCCGAGAACCAAGCCCGGGTGGGCCAATAGGGAGCCACTAGGGTGACTTGTTCCTCGTCCTCCCTGACCTTGCAAAGCACCTGTGCAAGAAGGCTCACTGGGGGAAATGCGTACTTGCTCAGCCCCGCAGGCCAGCTGTATGCCAGTGCATCTGCCCCGAGGGGAGCCTCTGTTCAGGCATACCAGATCGGACAGTGGGAGGTCTCTTGGGAGGCAAACAGGTCTACCTGGGCCTTGCCGAACCATTCCTAAATCAGCTGGATCGACTGGGGGTGAAGCCTCCACTCTCCACTGGGCAAGCATCCAAGCTCCGCGCTAGGGGCACCAAAGGGATGGTTATTTTTTATGTACCTGGCGGGGCTTCGCAGCGGGTCGGAGCAGGTAGTACGGCATCGGGAGGCGAAGACACGTCTCGAGGCTCTAGTGCTGAGAAAAGACTCAAAGCTCTTCCCTACCTCCGCACACCCGGCAGGGGGCGGGTTAGCGACTGAGGAGGAGGTCCAGTGTTGACGTCCTCTGGACTCATCGGAACCGGCCGGCCGGGGAACAATCGTGGGGCTGAAGGCGGGGGGTCCGCGTCCAGCCTGCTGGGACTGTAGAGATCTGGCAGCAGGGTGCCATGAGAACAGCATTTGCGGGCCAGGTGACTCAGAGACAAAGGAAATAGCTCTGTTATTGAGAATATGGGTACAGCAGCCCCATGTAGGGGGGGGCGGCAAATGAAATAAATTCAACAAAAGATTCTCCTCCTGGCACTCCAACGGGGGGATTGGAGTCGTCTTACCTGCTCCGGAGTTAACATCTCGGGCTCTGGGTCAAGCATCTCACGATGCTGGGGCTGAGAGCTGGGCCAGGGTTGAGGCAGAGCAGGGTTTTTCTTAGCCACAGGAGGACGCTCTCAGCAAGCAGACGGGGCATGGCCCATGGCGGCAGGATGTGAGATATGGCCTCCGTCTGCTTCTTCACTGCAGAGAACTGCTGGGCGAAGTCCTCAACGGTGTCGCCGAAGAGGCCGAACTGGGAGACAGGGGCGTTGAGAAAGCGAACCTTGTCGGTCTCACGCATCTCGACCAAGTTCAGCCACAGCCTACCTAAGTGACTGCACTGTGATCTTCGTGGCTCTAAGGGAGAGGTCGGTCGCTGAGCACAGTTCCTGCAGCACATCAGGATCAGGGCTATCCCCATGCAGATCTTTGAGCACCTTGGCCTGGTTGACTTGCAGGAGGGCCATGGCGTGCAGGGCGGAAGCGGCATGTCCGGCGGCACTGTAGGCTTTCGCGGTCAGCGAGGATGTTGTCCTACAGGCCTTGGAGGGGAGCACAGGGCAACCCCGCCAGGTGGTAGGGTTTCCAGGGCATAAGTGAGAGTCATCCGCATCAAGATGCCGCGCTCTCCGATGCAGAGGCGAGCTCATCCACTTCGAGCTCCCGAGGATAAGATGGCTGGCTGTGAGGCGAGCCGCTATCGCCTCGAACACAGACGGAGCGTGCTGGGTGGTCCGAGGGGGCATACCCGGCGGAGCTGCACACGCTGCCATCTCCAGATCGCCTCCATCGCCAGCCGCATTGCCCTCAATCCCGTGGGAAGAAGGAGCAATGCAGGGGGCGGCTGGAGTGGCGTGCTTTCTATTGAAAGCGAGCCGCGACCGCAACATTGCCATGGTCATGCCCTCACAGTGAGAGCATGAACCATCCACAAACGCTGCCTCAGTGTGATCGCTGCCCAGACACATGAGACAGCGCCTGTGGCCGTCTGAAGCGGAGAGCACTCTACCGCATCCAGGAACTACACAGGGGCAGAATGGCATCTTTATAAAGACGCGTCCTGAAAAGGACGTTCAACGCCATTGTGTGTTGCTCTAATAGAGGAAAACACTCTTTTAAAAGAAATCTCACTCTTTTAATGTGCTCAGCTCTGTCGAAGCGCCCAGGGGCAAACTGCACTGATGTACAAGGACGGAGAAAGTCGCTGTAGTGCGCCGTAGATCCAACAGCAGAGAGCGTCAGAGGAACAGGAACGGGTGTATGACTCGCAGCTCGCTGCAGTACAACCATCGGCTCCGAAGAAATTTTCTGAATGAACTCGACGTATTTCCCTGCTTTTTTACCCGTATGTCCGGGGAAGGCTATGCAAATACTGTCTTCCAACTTCTCACTGGCCTTTTTTCATAGATCGGAGGGATATTTGGCACTCAAGAGAGACCCCTAGTGTCACTGATGTTGGTTTGGGGGATATAATTCACAAAAGTTATTTAAATTGATTTGGGGTTTGAATTTGGTGTTTTTATCCATAACAAAAATCACTGCTTGAGAAAACACACATTTTTGTTATGGATTTTAGACTCAAAACCTCACAGTTGACAGCTAGTCGCAACATCCCCTATAAATAACCTGTGTTGGCATGAGACAAGAGTGATAGACCTAGAAGTTATTACCTATATATTTTAACAGTTAACCAAATAACTTTTGGATAATAAGCACAAGAATACCAGAAAGGTACTGTTTAAATGGAGCCAACTTCATTTTAAGGAATTACTGTAAACTACAGTAAATCTGCAACGTAGCAGCTGAGAAATGAATGACAATAATTTTCTGTGGTAATCAATATTATTTCACAAATTACGTCAATAGACCTTAACTATTATTGAAACCATTTATTTAATGTCTGTTCAAGGCCTAAACACTACACTCTTTCATACGATTTAAACAGAGGGCTTTAGTGCTATACTGTATCAGCTATTTATTCTGATTAGTCAGATAATAAGCTTGTAACTGTAAAGGGAGACTGTGGTTTGTTGTTGCATGATAATGTGAAAAATAACTTATCTGATAACCTAAAATCCTTGGTACAATAGATGATGAGCATGCTTTAAAGAAATATTAATTTTAAAGAAAGGATAAAAAAGGACAGAGATCAGTGTTGCATTTTTATTTAGAAATAAGAATATAAAAAGCCAATAAGAAATATTCACAATAAAAAAAAAAAATTAAATTAAAATAATGATATGTGTATATATATATATATACATAAAAAATAGACCATCCAAATTGGAAATATTTATAAAAACCTGTTTAACTGCAAAGCCTATTCAACTAAAGCTGAAAAAGTGAAAATGATTTGAAATGATAATGCCTTAGGAGAAAGGGCTATTTTCACTTCCCAGAAGGAAAAAGTTTTATCTAAGATTTTAATCCCATCCAAGGTTAGCTAATCCATAATCCCACTTGCTCATTCCTAATTTCTCTCATTCACGCTGTAAACCCTGACCCACAATGCACAAGTCTGGGTGTGAGGCAGAGCGTATTGCACCTCGGGATTCTGTTTGCTCACTCCATGGCTTTTCTTCTCTGATTGGACCATCTTCCAACCTGTCACAGCAAATCAGAACAAGAATGTTAGTGTATTGAAGGATTAGAGAGGTGAGTCAGAGCTGGTTAGCACTGGTCAACAGTGAGTATTTGAGAGTTTAGTTGTGAGGGATTAGATGTTATATGGCAAGATAAATTTTAAATCTCACCTTAATTATGTTTATTTTTTAATGTTTTTATTATTATTATCACTCATTGTCCCAGTTTTAAGATTATTTTATCCTTGTGCTTTATAGAGTTCATTTGAATAAAGTTTACAATAAAGAAGCTATTTTCGTTATGTTTATGTTAAATAGTAATTTACAAGTAATGTTAATTTAAAGACTACTTAAATGAATAGTTAATGGTAAAACTGGTAATGGGGGGGGGGGGGCATTAGGGTGAGAATATAATTTAAAAGAAATGGTAATTAATTACAGAACCTAACATAAAATCTTTATGTTGAATAAATCGTTTTTTTTTTTTTTTTTTTTTTTTTTTTTTTTTTTTTTTTTTTTTACATGCAATTTTTTTTCTTATGACATTTTTTATTGACCTAACTTTGTCAACATCTGTATGGTCAACATTTAAGAACTGGTAGCTGAAACTGACTCAAAAAATCAAATAAACCGGTTCCCCTGCATACATAAATTCTTAATCCAAATCTTGCTCCATCTTAGATGACAATTTCCAAAATCTACTTGTGTTTGTATCATTGTTTTTTGTTGGGTAAATTCTCAGAGTCATCGAGTATTCCTGTATACTTCATGTACTGTATAAAAACTGTTATTGTGCTTTTAATTTGCTGGATATACAACGAAAATAGAGCTATTTATTCAAACTAATAAATATTATCTCTATGTTGTTGGTTAAAAGTCACTTGTAGTTTCTTTACAAAACTTCACCTTAACTTTATTTCAGATAATTATAATGTAAAAAACATTTGCTTTAAACACATTATTCCTAATGTGGAATAAATAGCTAAAAAAATAATTATATAAAGGTTAAAACTATTTAATAATATTAAATAGTATTAATAGAGAAAAATTATCAGGTGTGCTTTAATCTGATATACAGAGGTAACTCAATATTCAATATTATGATCTAGGTTTTCTAATAAGTCTATTATTGGTTTAGTTACTTTTACTACATGACACATATCCCATGTATTTTATACCAAAGGATGGCAGGTAGATTTACAGTAGTCTCTGAATCTAAGAAAATGTAAAACAACAACAATAATAATAATAATAATAATAATAATAATAATAAATAATGATAATAATAATAGTAATAATAATTCTCAATTGCCCCTGGTCTTCCCTACAAAATGAATAGTAAAAAGCTATAATTTAGCTTTTCATTTGATAAATCACAACAGTGTCAGACTCACCCATAGGTGCTAATTGCTGGCTCACTCCCACAAGTTTCTGCCACAGAGATGACTGGTGTTCTAGGCGGCTGGTTTAGACTTGGTCTTCTATCTGAATGGCTGCGCCGAATGAATGGCTTGGGTCCTCGTGCAGACAATGGCAGCGTCCCATGCTCATGCCAGGGACGAGGGAGAAATCCAGTCCAGGCCCACGCCTGAGGGGGCTTGGGTGCGGGAACAGGCTGAGCCTCAAACAATGATGATGAGGCACGACAAAACACTGATCGAGCATTGCTAAATACTCTCAAAGTAGAGTCCTCACTACTGTTGCTTCGAGACCATCGCTGCACTTTTGGGGATGCAGGAGGTGATGGTGCCTTGAAGGGATAGGTAACCCTAGACATTGTACTGGGTGTGTGGTCTAGCCGCATGGCAGGAGTGCTTGGCAATATCCGTTGTCCAGCAGAAGGAGGGGTGGGAAGTTTACGAACAACTGGGGGTTCACTTTTAAAAACTGGAGGGCTAGGGAGTCTCCGGTGTAACAAAGGTGTGGATGGCAATACGCGAGTTTTGGATAGAGGTGAAGTGGCCTGTGTTTGCTTCGTAGAGGCACTGTTTGGTAGTGTTTCATTGGTACTGTTCTCCTGTTTAACATCTACATCACCCGGGCAGGAAGAAAGCATACTGTAGCCCAGCTCAACTGTACATTTTTCTGTTGGTGAGTCAGAGGAGTATCTCAAGTGAATATTTTGGCTTGCTTGTTTGTAGAGGGAGGAAGCCTCCTCACTTTCTATGTCTGTTTCGTGACTGTAATCATGGGGACCACCCTTCCCAAGTCCCCTTGTATCCTGGTGTATGGAACGGGCTGGTAATGTGCTGACAGAGCCCTTATGCAAATTTCCCCTACTAGGTAGCACTGTTAGAGACTGCAAAGAGGTTTGTAGCCTTTGAGACATTGCTGTCTTTTTCGGAAGCGTGGATCGGCCCCTGCTTGTTTCATTTTCTTCGGAGTCCTTTTCCTGCATGTTTTCAAAGGAATTGTCCATTAGAATCTCAAGAGAAGGGGGGGGTAGATTGTCAATGTCAAGATCTTCTGTCCTTTCAGAGCATTGTGACTCACCTCGACCACTACCAATACTATTGTCAATGAAGGCTAATGTGCCAGAGGTACCTAAACCAGGAATGATGGGAACACCGCACTTTCTAACACCTTTAAGAGGCCCAAGAAATGTTGCACTCTCTGGCATCTGTTTACTTTCCTCCACACCCTGACTGAAGGTGTCAATCAATTTTTTTACAGAATTTATTCCCCTACACAATCCTGAGGATTGGCAGGGTGACCGTGGAGGGCTCGGTGTAGGTATTGCCTTAATAGGACCTTTTCGAGCTTTCTTGTCTTTGTCTTTACCCTTTTCTTTTTCTTTTTCCTTGTATTTCTCCTTTTTCTTTTTTTCATCTATTTCTTCCTTAACACTCCCTTGTCCCCTAATATCTACTTTTGCATTGCCTACTTTTCTTTGATTGCTTGGAGAAAAATTTTTCAAAGTATGCTGCCTGTTAGCAGCTTCTGATGAAATAGCATTTGTTGGCTGCTGTTGGATTTGATTAGATGAATCTGGCTTTGTATTTCCTACACACTTATTCTTAATCATCCTCTCCAGCCTTCGGTTCAATTCTTTTTGAGTTCTCTCAAGTTCGTTGAGTGTAGAATCTTCTACTTTACTACGCAGAGAGTCTGCAGATCTTGACCGGCACTGTTTAGTAACCACAGGCTTTTTCTTTTGGATTCTTGTGACTGCAGTTTGCGGCCTTTTAGCACTTTTGTCACCTTCCTCAGTCCACTGGTGGCAACTGCCTTTTGGGCTTTCAGTCTGTTTTGTCTTTACTCTAAAGCTTTGGGATGGTAAAAATTGAATCCGGCCACTGATGGCATCTTTCAACTTTAAAGTCATTTCAACATTTTGTGGATTCTCTATGCGCTTTGTTGGCAGGCGACATGGTTTCTGACTAAGGTCTGGAGTAGAAGAGTTTGATTGTGTCCTCCTTTTATCCTCACATTTTTCATCTTCATTACCATCCTCCACACCCTCCCTTTCACCTTCATCCAAGGAGACAGAGCCAATCAGTGATTCTGTATCCTTATGTTTTTTTTCTGTAATAGTGCAAATAGAGTCTATAGAGATAATAGAACTGCTGTTGCTCATGGTTCGGATATGTCTGCCTCTGTATGAGCCTTGGTGAACTGGTGTAAAACCATAAGGGCTACATGCTGTGGTACAAGTGGTTCCATTTGACTCACAGCTTTCTCTGCGCTGGTGTTGTCTGTCTGAACCTGCCAGTGATTCACTTTCTGCACCAATACCACTGTCTTCACTAAACAGCGCAGAGTCCTCTGGCCCCGGCTTTCTTAGTGAGGCAGCCTCAATCCGAGATAGCAACTGCATTAATCTAGACTCTGATGCATGCTTTGTCCTGAGCTTTTCTTCAAGAATTTCAGAAATAGAGGAAAAATAATCCACAGCCTCCTCAAGTGCAGTATCCCCGATTCCACATACTGATTGACCCACTTGTCGCATCCTCTGAACAGTGTACTGGAGGAGTTGTTGAAGCAGGTCTGGTGGAGGTTCATTTGTCAAATTTTTAGTTGAGCTGGATGAAGAGGAATTATTTTTTTGGCAAGGCCAAGCCAGATGCTCTCCGTTTCCTTTTAACATCATCTCTCCCTCTTCTACTATTTCCTGCAGACCTTTATTTATCTCATTATAGCGTAGGACCAAGAATGCTACCATGGGTTGCAAGGAGATTTGGGTCTGAGCTGCATGATCAAGTAACTCTAACAAGTCTTCATATTTATTGATACTGGGGTTAAGATATGCATACGCTGCTTGATGAGCTTTCACTAGTGGCTCTGGAAAGTCAACCTTTTCTTCAATAGAACATCGTCTTTCCTTGTCTTTCTTCTTGTTTAGTTTTGCACTTTTAAGATCTTTCTTTGACTTCTTCTCAGCTTTTTTCTCACATGCCTCTTGTTTTCCCCTTTGTCTTTCCTTCCCTTTTGATAATATTTTAATAGTAATCTCTTGTGTTCCCAGTTTGGAAGATGCAACCCCAGCCGTTTCTGGCTCAGCTGTAGTGAAGTTCCTCCCCAACACTCTGGAACATGTGTCATTCCGAGCTGTTGAGTTGTCTTTATCTGTGTCCCCTCCACCAGAACCCCCACTTCCCCTATTATCAGACTGTGATTCTCTTGGGTTTTCCTGGGTCTCTATTAGCAGAGTTCTCCCTCTTCTGAATGTTCCCTGTGCTGCATTGAGGCTGTTACCCAGTGATGCAGAGCAGCCCATTTCAGAGCAGTTGCAGTTCACTGGTTTTTAGACCTCAAATATGCAGTCCAACAAAGACGAAGAGGCAGACAACTCCATCTGTTGTCAGAATAGTTCAGAGCTGTAACCACCAGCTGCACCTGTCATGTCGATGACTCGAATTGCAGAGTACACAGTTGTATTTGAATATCTCAATGTATCCTAGGAAATCGGAAGGAAAACACCAAAAAAAAAAAGTTTTGCAGTGCCAATAAACTGAGCCTTACATGTATCCTCTCTTTCAGATAAAATCCAAACAAAGAATAATTGTTCCATTCATGATTCAAATTGTCTTTGTTTCTATTGAACTAAACATTGTCAAGCTTTTAGTCTAATATGGTGGTGTCCCTTTGTACCTTCTGGAGGACGAGCAGCTGAAAAGATTAGTGAGGATTTGAGTGTAGTCCTTAGTCTGCACATATGTCACTATAGAGCAAATAGATGTCACACGGTTGAAAGACCTTAAGCTCTATTAAGATAATCATGGCTGTTTTGAGGTGGCTTTTTATAGCTCAGACAATGTTTCCCTGTGTGGCTCTCTCATTATTTATCACAGAATTGTTTTTTTTTAAACTGTTTGATGAAACATTGTGTTCACCTGTAAATATTATTTTTATTATTATTATGTGTATCAGATTTTGATATTTTCAGCCGATAAATATATTTATAAACAGTTAAAACATATATAAACATATGTTTAAGTACTGTGCAAAAGTCTTATCTTAAGATAGTTATGTGTATCTTCAGATTTAGTGTTTCAATAGGAAATATACATTTTAGACTCCCAAACATTACTTTGTAATGTAAATAGAATAGATTAGAAGAACACCCTACAACAGACAGCATTGCCCCCACAGACCCCCTACTGGGATTCAGTCAGTCTGACATTACATGAAGGGACAGAAGAAATTGAGACAGCCAAAATAGATAGAAGAAATGTGGCAAATTATCCAAGAAGCTTGGAACATCCTATCTACCAACAACCAAGAAAAACTGTGTCCAGGGTTATTGGTGCTGTTTTGAAGGCAAATGTGGTCACATAAAATATTGGTTTAGCTTTTTTAATGTTTACTGGACTTTACAGGACATTAATTGATAAATGAAAACTATTTATGGCATTATTTTTGAAGACATCCTTACTATGCACCAGTTCACCTGTGCCTAAAACTTTTGCATAGTGCTGTGTAATATCTGTCTCTCTCTCTCTCTCTCTCTCTCTCTCTCTCTCTCTCTCTCTCTCTATATATATATATATATATATATATATATATATATATATATATATATATATATATATATGTCAATTGATTTACATTTTTAATCAAATTAATTACATGGTGTCCCGATTAATTAACCGAATAAATCACAAAAACAAAAAAATTATATTTGCTGAGTAAGACCCTCAAATAATAAACAATTATTCAGAATATAATGATGAAATAATTATAATTAGTTAACTTGCAAGTTCCCGTACATTTCTGGGGGGAATGGCCCTAGCCCTCATCCTCCGATCCAACAGGTCCCAGACATGCTCAATGGGATTGAGATCCGGGCTCTTCACTGGCCATGGCAGAAAACTGTCATTCCTGTCTTGCAGGAAATCACACACAGAACGAGCAGTATGGCTGGTGGCGTTGTCATGCTGGAGGATCATCTCACGATGAGCCTGCAGGAAGGGTACAACATGAGGGTGGAGGCTGTCTTCCCTGTAATGCATAGCATTGAGATTGCATGCAAAGACAACAAGCTCAGTCCAATGATGCTGGGACACACCGTCATTAGTGACAAGCACTTTTTGGCAGTCCTGTCTGGTCCGACGTAGATGGGTTTGTACCCATAGGTGTCGTTGTTGCCGGTGATGTCTGTGTAAGGACTTGCCTTATAACAGGCCTACAAGCCCTCAGTCCAGCCTCTTACAGCATTTGCGGACAGTCTGAGCACTGATGGAGAAATTGTGCATTCCTGGTGTAACTCAAGCAGTTGTTGTTACCATCCTGTACATGTCCCGCAGGTGCAATATTCAGTTGTACTGATCCTTTGCAGGTGTTTTTACAAGTGGTCTGCCTCTGCGAGGACGATTAGCTGTCCTTCACATCTCCCTGTAGCACTGTCTTAGGTGTCTCACAGTACGGACATTGCAATTTATTGCCCTGGCCACATAGCCTCATGCCTCCATGCAGCATGCCAAAGGTATGTTCACACAGATGATCAGGGACCGTGGGCATCTATCTTTTGTTGTTTTGGTGTCAGAATCAGTTGAAATATCACATTAGTGTCATAAGTTTTTATAATTGTGACCTTAATTGCCTACCGTCTGTAAGCTATTAAGTGTCTTAATGACAGTTCCACAGATGTATGTTCATTAATTGAAAAAAGCATGGTAAACATTGTTTAAACCCTTTGCAATAAAGATCTGTAAAGTTATTTGGATTTTTACAAAATTATCTTAAAATACATTGTCTTGAAAAAGGAATGTTTCTTTTTTTGCTGAGTTTATACACACACACACACACACACACACACACACACACACACACACACACACACACATATATATATATATTAGTATGTTTTTTTTCTTGCTGAATATTTTCATGAATTTAGAATCTTTTACTTTCTTTTTAAAAGGGTAAGGGTAATTTTTTTTACCTGATTTGACTGACTGCTATAATTTTAACTGTACTTGACTGTGAACTAACCCTTCCAGTTCTTGATTGATTGACAGGCATTTTGCAATGTGAAAGTGTGAAGCTGAGCACTACAACATTGTATTAAATCTCTCACTATGACTTCCCATGGACATGGGTGTTCCCTGATAGCACACGATATCTAATAGATGTGTTTTTAGAGCTGGAAAACATCTATTTTACACTGTTTGCTCATCTGCAATGTCTATTGTGGGGCTTTTCCACTGCACGGTACAACTCGAATCGACTCTGCTCGCTTTTTGGGGATTTTCCACTGTGGATAGTACCTGGTACCTGGTACTTTTTATAGTACCACCTCGGTTGAGATGATACTAAATGTGATGTCAAAACCCTGCAGATTACTGATTGGTCTGAGAGAATAGTTACTACCAGCGTCACTGGATTTGTGACACGGGACATCAATCTGCTAGTTTTAAAGTTAGCTACAGTGATAGCAGATTCAAATTTGTTCACGTGACTTTCGAATTGTAAAAAGAAATGGCTGTGCACAAAACAGCAGTGGAAAAGAAAGCTCAGAAAAGTAAAGCGAGTCGAGTCGAACCATAACGTAAAGTGGAAAAGTGCCATTAGACATATTGTATCTGTTTCCTCTCAGATGTCTACTAGACATTTAGCAGATGTCTTTGAGATATTATGATTTGGAATGTTTATAAATCTGATCCTTTTAAGATGTTTAGCAGTTGTTTATTAGATTGTGATGCTTTCCAGATCAAAAGTTCTTGGGGGCGTACTTTTGTTATCTGATTTTGAAAAAAGATGGCATTGTCTTTTATTAAGGAGCTCTCCTTTATTAATGCTTAATTGCCACCCAACTAATATTGTATCACACTTATTACAGGTATACTTCATAACATGATGTACAAGTGTATTGTGAATACATACTACCCCTCTACAAACATAAATGATACACTATTATTAATATATTTGTACAAAATTATACAATTAAGTTATAATTAAAATATGATGTATTAAAGAGTATATTATCATGACCAAAACAGACTAGTATAGGATATATATATATATATATAGGTTAAGATATAAGTAGCACATATTTAAAAGTAGCACAAACAACAATCAGGGATTCAAAAGAACAGACTAGTATAGGATATATATTATGATATATATATATATATATATATATATATATATATATATATAGGTTAAGATATAAGTAGCACATATTTAAAAGTAGCACAAACAACAATCAGGGATTCAAAAGAAGTTAGCTTGTGCTTTTATTTCAACACTACATGTTTTCAGAGGTAATGGTGTGATGTTAATTGTATAGTATGCTAAGTATTACCATGTTATATCATACAGTTTTTACAATATAATTATTTTCAATTAATGCCTTAAGAGACAGTTTTGCATCTCAGACAAGAGAACATTGTGTCAATGAGATTTTTATTTTTTATGCAGTAAGCATCAGAGTTATCAAATGGATCTTCTTCTTTTACGAATTGTCTGGAAACTGCATTTGTTGTTCTCTTGATGTAATTCTTTCATTGTAAATTCAGTGGAACCCAAACCAGTATCGTTAGAGTTAATGGTAGTCTGTGACCCCTTAATTGTAAAATCTGGTCCTTCTGGAATCTCTGGAATAAAATCAAATGAGTCAAATGATCTACTTTGGTCATTTGCTCTTGTCTTATATGCCTCTTGAGTAATGTCTTCTTTATTCTTGCATAGAGACATGTACCACTTGGGTGCAAAATGGCAGAAAATAATTCCATAGCATGACACCAGGATGGCTGCTGCTTGAATTGAATAGCGCTCATTTATCTTTGCAATATATACTGGGGTGAAACAGACCCATACAAAAAGGTAAACCAACATGCTTAGGATAATATGTCCAGTCTCATTGAAGCGCTGAGGAACCTTTCTCCCTTTAAAGGCCAGCAAAAAGCATATCAATGCTAGTAATGCAATATAGCAAAGCATGATGCCAAATCCAATGCCAGAACCTTCATTGCACTGAAAATTGATTGTCATGTTCTGGTTAGACTGAAATGTCTCCACTGCAGGAGAGTCAAATATCATCCAGAAGATACAGATGAGAACTTGAATGAGAGTCCCGCAGATTATAATAACTGAGGGCTTGTAAAACCTTTTTATGCGTTCCTGACGATACGGTAGAAGAAAAGCTATAAAGGTACGTAGAGCTTTTACCAAAATACATGAGACTGTGAGTGAGAACCCTAAGGCGTACAAGATCTGACGTCCTCTGCACATGTGGACATTTGGTTTGCCAATAAACAATACAACGCTTGCATAACTGAGCGCTAACCCTGACATGATAAAAAAGCAAATGTCTCCTCCAGCCTGTTTCATAACAGGACCTCCACGAAAGACCAGGAAGATAATCAGGGTGAAAACCAACAGCACAAACCCTAATGAAATAAATGTAAGCAGAACTATCGCATAGGCCCCATCCCATTTCCAGTAGTCCTCTTCCTTTGGCTTACAAAAACTCGATCCCTTCGAAGACCATGTACCACTTTCACAAGGGAAACAATTTGGTAAGTCTGAAAAAGAGACAATTGTGTTGTTCAGACAGGCATGTGTGGTTTGAAATCCCATTTAAATAAGATTTTTGGAATAGCTTTTCTGTTGAAATGGTCAGAGCAAATTTCATGTTGTTTTTTGTTCTCCATCATTTGAGACAGTACTAAACAGTGTAAAGTAGTGTCTACAGTTATGTCTCAATCAACTAATTTACACTCATATGTGGTGTTGACTACTTATTGAAATGTTAATTAGCAATTAAGTGAGCAGTTAATAAATGGACATGAGCAGAAGCTAAGTTTTCAGTGTTCTACACTCTTTCTACACTAAAAGCTTATCTCTTTTGTCTCTTAGCATCGTGCTAAGTCATTACTATGGCAAACTATGTACCAACATACTGTACATATACTGGAAATTGACTACGTAAGGAAAAATGTACAGTCAGCCGATCATTATTGCAAACTGTACAAATTAAAAAAATATCCTGTTCTGCTCTGTTACCCTACGTTATATCGCTTATTACATTGAATATTTAATTTCATACTCACTGGTGTCATTGGAGTAAGTACCCTCCAAACATTCTGTGCAATTATGACAGCATGATATTTTGAGGAGTTTTTTAGCTGTACCAAGAGGGCAGATATCAGAGCACATGGAAATAGGAACCTAAAAAAGAAACATGGAAGTGTATAATATGTTATTCCAATATATGTGTATATTACATATGTAATCCTGATAGCCTGTTTTTCAGGGTGTAATATAGGTTTGGATCAAGCTTATTGATTTTCCAAAATTGCTTCTATTTATTTATGCTCACCGTGTTGTTAGTCCATTTAATGGGTGCCTTAATTTCAATTACTTTTTTCATCAGATTGTAATTTCCAACAACAATAAAGTGTCTCTGGCCACTTGCTTCATCTGGGTCCCATCTTATTAAATCATAGCCATTCATGAAATTTCCTGATGCATTGAAATAAAATGTCTGATTGTCCATAGTAAAATTGACCTTTTTCAGTTCCTTAAGCAGCTTTCAGAATTAGAAAATAAAAATAAGTTGCAAACATTGTAAAAATGTATAACATTCTGTGGACAAATACAATTGAATGGAATCACATGGAATAAGGGAACGTTCAAAATTGTATGTAAAATATATTTTTACAGCTCACCTGCCATGGTGGAAAGTCCCTTTCTCCTGGGCAATCAATTTCGTTGCAGTTTAGAAGAAGTTTCAAAGCATGAGCTATGGACCATACAGCTAGTCTCTCACCATAGGCAATGCTGATATCAACAGCCTCTGTGAGAAAATCTTCCTCTTTCCCTAACTGCTTGTATTCCTCAAGGAAGAGGTTTACTGAGCCTGGAGCAAGAGTCAGGTCTTTCAAAAACTCTTTAAATCCAGGATTAGGACCAGTGATGAAGGTAAAGCCAAAAATGTCACCTACATTGTTGATTCCTTCCATTCGAGATATACTTCGTGACATTGACCAAGCGTCACTTGCTATCCAAGTTCGTGAGATGTTCTGGCGAATCATCACCTTGAAGAGTTTATTGACCAATTCTTCCTTTAAGATGAGTAACACCACTTTAGCTTTAGATGATTGGATTGTTTCTGCAACCTCTTGGATCCTGTTATCAACATCATTTTGTGCTAGGTAGTGAGGCAATAATTCTTCAAAAGCGGGGCAAATATCTGCATCTTCTGCATCTGCCAAGAAGCTGTGGAAGGCATTTTTGCCATAATCATCATCTCCATAGACTACTCCTACCCAGTCCCAATGAAAGTGCTTCATGAAATTAGCCAGTGCTTTGGTTTGGTGATAATCACTGGGAATGGTTCGCAGGAATGCTGGGTATCGTATCCTATCACTTAAAGTTTGTGCTGATGATGTTGTGCTTATCTGTTTTTTTTTTTGGGGGGGGGGCAGACAGACATGGTTTTAGTTCTGTTCACCCAAATTACTATAGTCAGGGTTGTATTTTTAAAGTTTAGACAACATGTACATAAGAATAAACCTGCATCTGCCACAATTAAAGCTGAAGTATGTAACTTGTTCTATGTAAAAAATACTTTCTCCTTTCCAACCTTAATATGCACAGACTATAAGCCATTATAAGTACTATAAGCCAAGGTTAATTTCCTTGAAAACAGTAAGCACTTTAGTGCTATGAAAATCCTGTTTGTTTTGAGCAACCTGTCTATACAACTACAATGATACTGACTCGACAAATTGTGTGAATTGGGGCCGGGACATTCTCTTTGTTTGGGGAGGGAGTTCAGAAAGCTGTATATAAAACAAATTGTATTTTTGAAATTCCATTTGGTTGCGCTAGTGCTGGGGAACCTATGGCTCTTTTTTAAAAATCAAGTGGCTCGCTGGGTGTCTGTCTCACCATTCACCAACACATGATCATTTAAAACTTTCTAGAGATCATTTTCCAACAGAAAGTGTGGGTGCGATTGCAAAGCTTGAGGTCAATGACACTGATTTCCTTTCTTCCAAATTTGTCGTACAACCTACTCCTGGTAAACAAGGTTTGAAATGAACACCCGCAAAATGCTGATTTTTCATCTGGAGTATTTTGCTGATGTCACAGCCACTGTGGAAGGCGACCTGTAAGATTTCTTGGAGTGATATATTACAAGATATAAGACACAAAGACATGCCTTTGACGAAACATGATTTTGTTTTGAAGAACAGACAAAGAAAAGTCGCCAATGCGCGTCTGATTTTATATGTGCACAGTGAGCTCCGTTATTCACGAGTGCAATGAAAGCACTTCTCCAAGACACGCACATGCATATAGTTCTGGGCCTCATTACCCAATAACAATTGATCTTAGATGTTAAGAGCATGTTCTACAAGCGATTTTATGAATGATCCTTATTTTATATGTGCACCCAGTGTGTGATATAGCATCCGCAAAATGCAACGAGTCTCAATCCAGTTCGCAAGCTCCTCATCAAAATATATTTCATGCGTGAGGAATTTTGCTCATCTAACCGCTTAGATGTCACAAGTGGGTGACATCTAAGACGTTTCAGAGTGACACATGACAAGATATGCTGTTAGTCAAAAAGATGTGCTTGAAGAAACAGACTTTTTTTTTTTAAGAACAGACAAAAGAAAAGCCGTCAATGCTCCTGTCAGATTCGCTGTTTGTTCAGAGGTGTTTTCAATGTGTTTCAATAAATTAATTACATTTTTAATGCAAAATCAATGCAAATATTCACCGAACTTGGGGGTTGACCATATAATCGGATATTGCAATATTTTAAATGTGATTATCATTCAAATATTTTTTTAAATATTGCCCAGCCCAAAATATGAATTGTAAAATTAAGTAATTTTATGTAGACCTGCACGCGTGTACTCAATTCCATATTGCAACATGTTGCATATTTGTTTGTTTTGAGTAGTCTATGGGCAATATAAACATTTTATTTTATTGAAAAATTTTGTTTTTGAAAATAGTAAACTATTCGTTTACATGGCTCAATAAATGCATCAACTAAAAATTTAAAAATTGGCTGCTTAGTGAAAAAAGGTTCGCGACCCCTGCGCTAGTGGCTCAGAAATTACATACTTCAGCTTTAAGAACTCTCATAAAATGCATGATATTGTTTTTATCAAATAACTTAGCTATTTAGATATAGCAAATAAAGTCAACATGATATGTCTTTAACAACCCATTCTACCTCCTTAATGAAAAACAGGACATCCAACGAAAAAAAAAATGTTGGCCAGGACTTGATTTTATCCATGAATTAACCTCCTTAAGAATTTCATTCAGAATAAGACCACACAAATGTGAAAAATTAAAAAGGGTTAATTTTGAATTCATGTTGACTTACACATTTTAAGAGACATTCTAAGATTAAATGGATTACTCCTAAACTTCACAGATGTGACAGTATTGCTCACCTGAGGGACCATATATAGACTCAGAAGACGAGCCACTGCAAGAGAGTCTTCTGAGAACCGGGCTCCAATGATTGCTTTTACATTAGGCCTTTCAAGGATATCACATTGGACAGGCAATGTGCCATTTACAGCAAGCAGCTGTTCAGTGCCCTGAATGGCCTTTGAGGCATCAGAACAAGTGTCACAGATGTAGTAGCCGAGTCGAACACCCGGCAGGAAACTGGAGTTATTGATCGTTTCAATAGTATGCACAACAGCTAGAGTCCTTACAAATGAAAGCAGATTAAAACTAGAAGGAAAGGATGGAAATGTTGTTTAGAAAAAGACAAACAATAGCATTTTAGTTTCTATTTCTTACAATTCCTTTGCACAAACCTTAACTCTTAACTGTTTTGTACAATTTCTTTGTGGTTTATTTGACAATTGAATGTGAAATTAATACTGTTAGTGCTGAACATATTTTAGGCCTAAATGGTCAGCTCAAACTTTAGAATAAAACTCCTGCCTACCCTTTAGTAGTTTTTCAAAGTAAATATCAGGAGGATAGCAACCATTATCTCTTGGGGCTGGGGTTGCTTAGGCAGTGGGTGGAACTAACTCAAAAGCAGTGATCCCATTGGATAGTGCTCACATGCCAGTTTGGGCGAATGCAGACAATGTGATTAATATTAATGAGCACAACAGCCTGTCAGGCATTAGCTGGACAGACACTGAGCTATTGACAATATGAAATCAACCTGAGATTAGACGTCATCTTTGTCTGGTACATTTAGGTAACTTTTAGCAGGTTTTTAATCTTGGACCTGTTATTTTTCATCTTTTTAAAGCTTTAATATGTACGATTTTTTTGGTTAGAATTAATAACAGTTCATTAAGAAGTACATTAAAAATACATGTTCAAAACCATGATCTTGTCTTTCCCAGATTTACTATGGTAAGCCTAAAATCTTGTTGGGACGGATTTGGTGTTAAATTGCAGGCATATGTAATTTGCCATAATGTCCGGAATCTCAGAATTGTGGCTGTGTGGACAAGAAGGAAGTGAGATTAATAACTGTTAAGCAGCAGCTTTAAATCATTCTCGATATGGATTTTTTTTTTTTTTTTTTTAAATGTTTAACTGTTTGGCAAAGTTGTTTCCCTGCTATAATACTTGGATATGTTTTTGAAGCTTATAATAATTGTTATACTTGTGACTCGAACAGTAGTCATGTGTACCGATCACGATGTGTTTATAAGTTGTTTTTCCAGTGACGTTAATGTAACATGTTGACTAATATTCATGACTTTTGAGTATTTTATAATATTTCTGCAGTTTTGAGATCCCCAAATGTCTGTTAGCCGCTGTTTTCTTAGGTTTATTTTTTTTCCTCAGTCACAGAATTGCTGACAGAAATTCAGTTTGAAAGTTGTCACTTTCCATTGTCCTTTTAGCAGAGAACAATAAAAAGTTTGGAATAATGTACAGATTTTGCTGTTTTGGAAGGAAATTAGTACTTTAATTAACCAAAGTGGCATTGAACAGATCACAAAGTATTGTCAGGACATTACTGATGTTAAATAATAATTTTTTAATCAAATCTAGACAGGCCCCATTTCCAGCAGCCATTGCAACAACACCTTATCCTCGAGTAATCATGCTAAATTGATAATCTGGTACTGGAAAATCACTTGCCATTATATCAAACACTGCGGAAAGCTATTTGGTTCATTAAATGATGCTTAATTTTTTGGTGTTTGTTTTTGAGTAAGGTCAATATTAGGACAAAAATGGCAAAAAAATAAACTGCTTTCTCTAGAAACTCATCAGTCAATCAATGTTTGATGCGGATGGCCAGTTGTACAACTAAACAAGAGGATAAGTACATCAGTCTCTAGTTTGAGAAATAGATGCCTCACATGTCCTCAGCTGAGAGCTTCATTGAATTCTACCTGCTCAACACCAGTTTCATGTACAACAGTAAAGTGAAGACTCAGGGGTGCATGCCTTATGGAAAGAAAAGTCAGGTTTAGAGGTTAGAGTGGTTAGAGTGGGCAAAGAAACACAGACATTGGAAAACAGTTTTATCTTAACCCAACAATTTTTGAGAGACAGATAGACTGTAATTTGCGTGAGAAGTGCCTGACAAGACAGCAACATTTATGGCAAGTGCTACAGGAAGTGTCAGGTGAAATGTCAACTGAGTATCTGGACAAAATGACTGCTAGATTACCAAGGATCTGCAAAGCTGTCATTGCTACACATGGAGGATTTCTTGATGAGAACACTTTGAAGTGGTTTAAGAAGTTCTGATTATTTTATTTTTTTTAGCAAATTGTAATAGTAATTTTTCAAGTTATTAATGCCCTGACTATAAATTGTGATCAGTTGAATGCCACTTTGGCATACACATATATACATACATACACAGGGTTGGGAACCCTATAAAAGTAACACGAATACGTATTTAAAATACAAAAAAATAAGTACATTTATCCATATAAATGATGCAATAAAAAGTGAATTTGAACAGGAGTGAAACGCTTTCTTATTATGTGTTACATTCATATGAGCAGACAGTGAAGTAACTTTGAAGTAAGTTTGGAGCAGAAGAAATAGAATTAAACCTTGTGTAAATTGTCAGCTTTACTTTAAGCTAAAATGCTATTTCTAGCCATTTTACATGCAGATGTTACCAGGTATGATCATAATTCATATTGGATTATTTTTTTCTTTTTCTAGTAAGACCTTTGATATTAGAGCAAAAATCATATTCTTGATGATCATTTTAGTATTGTTTTCCTGTAAAGAAATCCTTAAAACAAGATCAATTTAATTTATTTTGTTTTAGAAACAACACTGCATAAGATATTTAGGTTTTTCAGAGAATGTATTTTTAACATGTATATTTTGTCTTAATGTGCAAGCAGAGTTTTTATAGTCAAAACAAGTGAACAATTCTAATACTGCTGAAGGAGTACTCCAAAGTATTTAGAATATGTTACTGACTAAAATACATTACAAATGACATTTTACAGCATATATTCTGTAATCTGTAGTGAAATGCATTTCAAAAGTAACCCTCCCAACCCTGCATATATATATATATATATATATATATATATATATAGCAATGCACCCCCACAACATGATGCTGCCACCCCAGTGCTTCACGGTTGGTATGGTGTTCTTCGGCTTACAAGCCTCACCCGTTTTCCTCCAAACATAACAATGGTCATTATGGCCAAACAGTTCCATTTTTTATTTATCAGACCAGAGTACATTCCTCAAAAAGTAAGATCGTTGTCCCCATGTGCACTTGCAAACTGAAGTCTGGCTTTTTTATGGCGGATTAGGAGCAGTGGTTTCTTCATAGCGGAGCAGCCTTTCAGGTTATGTCGATATAGGACTTGTTTTATTGTGGATATAGATAATTGTCTACCTTTTTCCTCCAGCTTCTTCACAAGGTCCTTTGCTGTTGCTTTGGGATTGATTTGCACTTTTCACACCAAACTACACACATCTCTAGGAGACAGAATGAGTCTCCTTCCTGAGCAATATGATGGCTGCGTTCTCCCATGGTGTATATACTTGCGTACTATTGTTTGTACAGATGAACTTGCTATCTTCAAGCATTTGGAAATTGCTCCCAAGGATTAACCAGACAAACTTCACAGTGATTAACCAATTATATTTTTCTGAGGTCAGGCCGATCTCTTTTGATTTCCCCATGATATCAAGCAAAGAGTTTGAAGGTAGGCCTTAACATACATCCACAGATACACCTCCAATTCAGTACACCTCCTATCAGAAGCTAATTGGCTAATTGTCTAAAGCCGTGACATAATTTTCTGGAATTTTCCAAGCTGCTTAAAGGCACAGTTCACATAGTGTATGTAAAGTTCTGACCCACTAGAACTATGATATAGTCAATTAAAAGTGAAACAATCTGTACTCAAGTCATGCACAAAGTAGATGTTCTAAACGACTAGCCAAAACTATAGTTTGCTAATCTGAAATCTGTGGAGTGGTTCAAAATGAATTTTAATGAATTTTAATGACTTCAACTTATGTGTATGTAAAATTCTAGCTTCAACTGTGTGTGTATATATATCCTCCGGGAGGACACAACGTCTCGTTCCCTCCATCAGGGAACGGAGGTTACATACGTAACCTAGACGTTCCCCGTCAGTCGCTCACTTCGACGTCGTGTCGAAGAAGCGACACTAGGGGTCCACTTCAAATTACGCCATGCGCTGAGCCGTGTACATGTACTGCTGACACAGAAGCTGGCAGGTATTTCACGTGCCAGGATGACCAGCTGTGTCAGACTGCACATACCCTTCCCCAATGCACCATAAAAGATGTCAGAATCCTTCTAGTTACCCAAGCAGGGGAACAAGGTGACGCTTGCCAACCTGGGATGGGCCGAGCCTAGCCCGACCTCTTTTCTCTCTATGTTTCTCTCATAGAGCCAAACGGCTGGGGCCCTTACCGCATCATAGGAAGGGGGTCTTACTCATTTTCCTATTCTTTCAGGGGGAAAAGACCCTGCAGAGACCACACCTGCCCAGGAAGGGGGAGGTAACTTTGCAAAATACATCACATGGGCCTCTTCGGTCACATGTGGGAAAGAATGGCATGGTGGTAGATCCAGCCTCGATGAGGGGGGAGTTGCTACAACACGGCGACCGGAGGGCAGTGAGAACTGCCTAAGGGAGACGCGGGTCCGCTCGTAAGGGAACCATACCGCGGAAAATACACACAGGAGGAGTCGGCGTAGGAGGCCTGATCTGTGGAGCACCTTTCCCAGTGCAGGGTAGATTTGAGATACCCGCAGTGGATTGGGTTGGCGAATTCCTCCGCTGAATTGCGGACCCACAGGGCTAGGGAGGAGCCATCCAGGGAGCTGAGTGAGTGGGATCTCCTGGGAGGGAAAAGCGCACTGTTTTACCTTGGCCGAGGGAAAGGGCACTGGGCGCAAGCAATTCACCCGGTCAGACCGTCAGCGTGTACCGAGTTCTACCGGCTCAGACCTGCGAAAACACAGGACACGACTTACTCAACCTGAGGTTGTAAAACCTCGCAAAGGTATTGGGTGTTATCCAACCCGCATCTCTGCATATGTCTACCAGAGAGGTGCCCCTAGCCAGTGCCCACGAGGATGCAACACTCCTTTGTTGAGTGTGCTCAGAACCACAAAGGGGGGGGGGGGGCACGGCCTGGGTGTGGTAGGCCAACAGGATGGCATCCACCAACCAGTGGGATAACCTCTGTTTGGAGACAGCATTCCCTTTCCGCTTTCCGCCAAAGCAGACAAAGAGCTTCTCAGAACGCCTGAAGTCATGCGTGCGGTCCACGTAGGTCCATGAGGCATGTACCAGGCACAGCAACGAAGGGGCCGGACCTGCCTCCTCCCAGGGCAGCACTTGCAGGTTCACTACCTGGTCTCTAAAGTGTGTGGTACGAACCTTGATGGAGGGGAGAGCGATCAGCAGGGCTGTCTTTAGAGAGAGGGCCCTGAGTCTGGCTGATTCTAGCGGCTCGAAGGGGGATCTCTGAAGACTGGCGAGGACCACCGAGAGATCCCAGGAGGGGAACCGGCTTGGCCGGGAGGGATTTAACCTCCAGGCGCCTCTTAGGACCCTGATGACTAAGTCGTGCTTACCCAGAGACTTGCCGTCTACTGGGTAGTGGTGAGCTGCTATAGCGGCAACATACACCCTTAAGGTGGAAGGGGACAGCCTCCCTTCCAACTTCTTCTGTAGGAATAAGAGCACTGACCTAACTGCGCACCTCTGTGGGTCTTCAGTCCGGGAAGAACACCAATTTGCGAACAGGCGCCACTTTAGGGCGTAAAGTTGCCTGGTAGAAGGGGCCCTGGCTTGGCTGATCGTGTCACGACAGTAGGTGGTAGACCAGCTAGATCTTCCGTGTCCCGTCCAGGGGCCAGCCGTGGAGATTCCAGAGGTCTGGGCGTGGATGCCAGAGCGTGCCCCGTCCCTGAGAAAGAATGTCCTTCCTCAGGGGATTTCACCAGGGTGGGCTGTCGCGAGGAGTACGAGGTCCGAGAATCCGAGTCCGAGAGTCGTGACATGTGACTGGAGCGTACACCGCCTTGGTGATTTATGTATGCTACCGCGGTGGTGCTGTCTGACATGATTAAGACATGTTTGTCCCGAACTAATGGGAGAAACTTCCGCAGGGCAAAGAAAACAGTCAGCAACGACATGACGTCGAAGTGAGCGACAGACGGGGAATGATCTTTTGCCTCCACCTGCTGGCTAATATATGTAATGTAAAAAAAGACAGACAGAAGCTCCTATCATATTTGAACTGCTATTACACTTTAAATTTAGAACGGCATGTACACAAGCAGAATGATACACAGTGAAGCGTCGGAATGCTGATGGTGGCAGACCATCATTGCTCATGGTCTTATCATTTCTAGTTTGTCATTGGTTTAAGGTTATTAGTCTTGTTATCTTGTTTATAGTTCTGTCTGTCTATTGGTTTCTTGTTATTGTTTTACCCAATGTCTGTGCATTTAAGCCCTCATGTTTTCCATTGTCTTTTGTCAAGTATTGTTAAATGTAACCTAGTTTGCTAAGTCTAGTTTAAGTCAAGGTTATGTTCATGTTAATTGTTCATGTTTAGGTTTAGTTTAGTTCATGTCTATAGTTAGGGTTATGAATTTCATGTATGTAAATAAACTGCACTTGTTTTTCATCTTCATGTCATCGTCTTCGTCATTGCCAGAGCCAGCACATCGTTACAGAAAAATAAAAGACATGAAAACAAAACATGAACAGAAACACATTTAGACATGACAAGTGTACATTCACTTAGGTGGCATTTTTTTATGTATTTATTATTTTGGCTTGACAAAGACCTGGTCAAAACGTTGCAAGTGTAAGCCAAATAATTATTGCATTTTTGGGGAATAAATCAGTGTGCAGACACTTAATTTTATTTGACTTTTACCAGATTTTGCCTGTTTAAACAGATATAAATGCACTATAGGTAGATCCCCATGAATGTATGCTCAACACAAGTTGTTTATAATGTATCAATTTCATAGTATAATAATGTATATTAATTTGTTTAGCGTGTAACCATCTCTATATTATAACTTTAATAAATAATGTTTAAACATGTATTATTGTAATTGTTGTTTTGCGTATTTCTGCATCTTATTCTCATGTTCAATAAAATATATTTCATCATTATTAGATCCTCGCTTTGCATTTTGATTTTACAGTCTTATTGTGTGCATTGCATTGACATACTATTGTAGTACATTTACATTTATGCATTTGGCAGACGCTTTTATCCAAAGCGACTTACAGTGCACTTATTACAGGGACAATCCCCCCAGAGCAACCTGGAGTTAAGTGTCTTACTCAAGGACACAATGGTGGTGGCCATGGGGTTGGAACCAGCGACCTTCTGATTAGCAGCCCTGTGCTCTAGTCACTACGCCACCACCACCTCGTATTATGTAGTATTATGGTTGACTTACATCGTCCACTTAGGCTGTAGATTGTAAAATAAAATTGTGTCTTGAATTGAACTCATATCAGTCATTTCACCTATTAAATTAATATGTGTAGTAAAATACCAGCAAACTGTGTATTGTGTAGTGGATACACTAAAAAATCATATTAAAATAGAATTAAGTGTGTTGTTTATCTTCCTCAAAGCAAGTCATATATTGGTTATAAATTTGTAAAAGAACAACATTATAGCCTATCAACATGAAAATAGCATGTTGACACATTACTCCTGTTCTGCAGGTAAATACAGTATCTCCGAGTCCTCAAACAATGAGATTTGTCAATGCAGAAGAGCAGAGCTGAATCACAACTCACATAAAATGTTCCTCTGCAAGTATGCTTCAGCCGCTAGTGGGCCAAAAGTTACATAGTGTAGCATTAACACTAAATGAGGATATTTTCTTACTTTCTTGAGCAAGTACATTGTAAGTATACTGAAAGAACATGTACTGTAAAATAAAGTGCACCCAAATTAATTGCTAGAAAGGGTTAATCGAGTTTTACACAAATAAAAATGGTAACATTGCAATTAATACATAGGCTATGACTGTGTCAGTTTAAGGTAGCTACAAGTATTATGCGGTTAAATCTCAATATACTGTATCTCTTCTAAACTGCTTACTTGACATAACTTTACTTACAGCTGTAAACAGCTTTCCCTTCTATCCACATTATGTGTGGGGTGGGGGAAGAGGTTGATGAAGTGAAATCTGCTGTGATTTCGCAACTGAGTTGCATTGTGGGATATGGAGCTGCCTGAAGCGTACATCTGAGTAGGCTCACTCCCTCTATCAAAATCAAGGGGTTGAGGGTCTGCCAGCAGAAATTTGCCTCGCTCACTTAACAAAATGGAACAGACTTCCAAAATGGAAGTTGATCCTGTTGGATTCCCTCAACAGGAAGTGATTAGGGAAGTTAGCGATGTCTCATGTACAACCACCATCAAAAAAACTGAAGAGGACAGTTCTTTGTGATTTCTTATATTAGGGTCATGTGTTTGACAAAAATATGAATGTGTCATAGTATATATCTAATTGAATAAACAATGCTATTGTTCTTTGACTTTTTTCATGTTTTTGTTTGGCCATTATATTGATATATTGTGATGTTCGTGGCATATCTTTAAAAAAAAAGAAGATAACTGACTAAATCAACATTGTAGACAGAGCACAGAGGGGTGACACAAGCTTCTGGAATTGTTCAGGCAAAATCATATTTAGCATATTTTATATTTTTTTATGCTTTTATTATTGGTTCTAGCTGACTAGTCCAATGATTGAAATGTTTGACATCAGTCATTAAATTATATGATAATCCTTCTATTTAATCTGAACATTTTCATTCATAAATGGTTGCTACATTTTAGTTAAAATTATGAAAGTTCTATTATAAGAAATGCTGAAGTTTCTTAAAAGTTGAGTTGATAAGCTTTTTTTTAAATTATATATAACAAATAAAAAAAAAAACATATGCTAGAACACATATTCTCAAAAATTCTTACATTTTGGTACATTTATCCCCTGGTACATATATTCTATGTTGTCTCTCAATTAATCAAAAAGCTAAAATTCATAATAATTATAAAAGTGACAAAATACTGTTTAAAATAATTAAGATAGATTAAAACATGTCACATCATTAGACATGTAAACTTTCTAAAAGTATTTCATGTGAACTGTCCATGTACCGATTTTACTAAAACAACATGCAGATACTCACTCCGTGCAGTTGTATTTTTTTGGCCGTTCTCTGACCTCTTGCGTCTGGACTTTGGAATGGCACGAATTGAGTACCCCTATCCGTATATCCCCATTTGCCCAGGCCCCACATATGCCTGGTGATGTTTCACATGCAGCCCCAGAGCCAGCCATAAGAAGAATGCCTATTAAAGGCCTGCAAAAGCTCTGTAGAAACATGAGAGTCATGTGACGCAGTACTATAGTAACTCTAGAAATCACTGTTCAACCACAGCAACAATACAGAAACAATACAGTAATCTGACAGTCTGGTTATAAGTAAGAGAACTGTGCAAGGGGGCTGGCTCAATCTGGATGAAAACAAAACAGGTGTCAAAATTCACGTTACTGTAGTGACACTACTTGTAGGTCAAATATGTGCATTCCTAATAACTCTCATTCCATTACACTAAGAGCTGAACTTTGAAGTAGCAGGAATTCACATTGCAAGGGAGGAAATTCCACATGCGTGTTTGTGTATGAGAAAGTGTGTGTTTGTGTTTGTTTGTTGGTTGGTTGTGCTACTTTCGTGCAAACAAAATATGTGAGCTGAACAACCGGTCAAACATGCCTTGTGGTAATTTCCCCAAGTGATACGGGTAACAATGAATTCAGGGAATTCACTGAACTATAATTGTTACCCAAGGTTCCCAAGGTATTCCTTTGATCATTGTATAAAAATATGGGTTGGGGGTTGAACTTGCTTGTTTTGATTTCCCTCCTGGAATCTACACCCCTGTAGTGACCTGAAGCTGATGAAAAGCAAAGTGGAACTTGTCCACCAGTCGGTAAACTAATGTCTTGCTTATCTTTGTCAAAATTTCAATCAAAATCTTGGCCTTACAGATATTTGGAGACTTTTGAACCCATCGGGTAGGGACTATACATTATTTTCATCAGTCCATAAGATTTATTCTAGGATAGATTTTTTTATTATATCTAAGTCCCTCATTTCATCTGTTGTTGATTGCACAATTGGAAACATTCGTCAGTGTTGTCTGGTGGCCTCAGAAGATTTACCAGATTGATATACAGATATAAGGTAGAGTTTTGGCTATTCAGGGCAAAACAGTCATACTTTGAGTTGGGGGACATAGCAGGGAAGCTTCTGGCTAGATATATAAACCATAGAGAGTCTTTTTCTACCATTCCCCCAGTGAAATTTACGTGTAGTGGAATTTTTACCTCAGTCATTGATATTAATAACGCTTTTAAAGAATTTGATCTTGATCTCTATAGTTCCATGTCTTCATCTACGGATGAAGATATTAGAAATTTTGTGGAACCTTTTAGAACTCCCTAAACTGACAACTGAGCAAAACAATTCTCGATTCTGAGATAAACTTGGAGGACCCTGGCGAGGTAATCAAGGCCTTTCCTTCAGAAAAGGCTCCGGGGCCAGATGGCTTTGCTGCCGATTTTTTTAGATCTTATGCTACAGAACTGGCTCCACTTTTTTTTGATAGAAGTTTATATGTAATCATTAAAGAATGGAAAGCTTCCTCCAACCATCACACAAGCCCTGATAAGTCTGATTCTTAAAAAGGACAAAGATCCAAGCGAGTGTAATAGTTACCATCCAATTACCCTGATCCAGCTAGACGTTAAAATATTGTAAAAAAATGTGGCTAATCGTTATAACAGTAAAAAAAAGTAAAGTTATGACAGCTCTTATACATATAGATCAGGTGGGGTTTATTCAGAGCTGCAACTCTTCTGGTCAGTGGCGAATTATCAGACTCTGGTCGCTGCCATCTCACTTGACGTCAAAAAGGCATTTAATATGGTAGAATGGGATTATCTTTTTAAGATTTTGGAAATGTATGGGTTTGGGAGTAGGTTTATTGGATGGATTAAGTTATAGACACCCGTTAGCAGAGGTACAAACAAATGGATTAATTTCAGATTATTTTACTCTGGATAGGGGCACCCAGCAGGGTTGCCCTCTTTTCCCATTGTTGTTCTGTCTTGCCCTGGAACCATTAGCAGTGATGGAGGGAGGTGTGGCGCATAAGCTTTTGCTTTACGCAGATATTTTATTATTTGTCTCCGACCATTCTAGGGCTGCCTTGCCTCAACAGAATTATTAATTCCTTTTCTAAGTTCTCAGGATACAGAGTCAGTTGGTCTAAATCAGAAGTTTTGGCTCTAACAGTATAATGTTCAGTAATGGCTTTTCAGCCAGACAACATCCAGTGGCCCAGACAGGGCATTTAGTTTTTGGGCATGTTATTCCCAGCAAATTTGTCTGATTTAGTTAGAGTTCCTTTTGACACCTTAAATAAAAAGGTTTTCACGTGATGTGGGCAGGTAGCCTTCATTACATTTATCTATGATTGGAAGGGGTTTATTATATTAAATTGAATTGTATTCCAAAATGTAAGTACCTGCTACAATCTCTCCCTGTAGATGTCCCCGTCTCTTATTTCAAGCAAGTTGATCCTTCATTTGGTAAATATCCCAGATAACATTTCAATAAGTTACATAAGCCAATTGACAAAGGTTGGCTAGGCCTACACAAGATTTTGTTTAATTGTTATGCATTCGGTCTCAGGCATTTGCCTCATTGGTCGCTTCCACATGTGAGAGCCCCTCCCTGCACTGCAATAAATGATTTTCTAGACAAGTATTTTTGTCTTGTTTTCCTGTCAAATTATCTAAACTTTCTTAAAACATGATTTATTTACTTGTCAAGCAAAATGGGATAAGATATTAAGTCTTGTTTTAAGATAAATCTGACTAAATTTAGTGAACTTTAGACTCAAAACAAGAAAAAAAATCTGCCAATGGGGTAAGCAAATAAAATTGTTTTCACTTTAAATTAAGTTTATTTTCCAACAAAATTACAAAAATACTTGTCTAGAAAATCATTTTCTACAGTGTGGTTTTGTATTAAACAGGAAGTTATTGCCCCTATTTCGCCATTGCAAAGCCTTTCTATCAAACTAATCAGAGAAGTTAAGTTATACCATTATCCCGCATTTATATGCGGTATGGACAAAAGTGTCCAGATTGTTTAACTGGGACATTTATTTAAATGTTGCCTTGAGCATATGGCACAACCCAAAATTATGTATTAATAAGTCCCCTTTTTGGTGGTCAGAGTTTATTGTGAGGGAGTTTAATACGCTTGGTGACCTATATGAGAGTGAAGTTTTGAGATCTTTGAAAATTATATATATATATATATATATAATATATATATATATATATATATATATATATATATATATATATATATATTAGCTGTGTATGATGCTTCTCAGGTGAATGCATTGAAAGTAAAGTATGGAGTACACTGAAAGTATGGAGACCCTATTGTTCTTCTAATGATTATTATAATTAGGGCCCAAGCACTGAAAGTGTGGAGCCCTATTGTTATTCTAAAGATTATTAGGGCCCAAGTACTGAAAGTGCAGTGCCCTATTGTTCTTCTAAAGATTAATAGGGCCCAAGCACTGAAAGTGCAGTGCCCTATTGTTCTTCTAAAGATTATTATGCCGAAGCACTGAAAGTTCAAGGCACTATTGTTCTTCTAAGGATTATTAGGGCCCAATCAATGAAAGTGCAGAGACCCTATTGTTCTTCGAATGATTATTATAATTAGGGCCCAAGCGCTGAAAGTGCGGTGACCTTATTGTTCTTCTAAGGATTGTTAGAGCCCGAGCATTGAAAGTGTGGAGCCCTATTGTTCTTCTAAATATTATTAGGGCACAAGCACTGAAAGTGCTAGAGCCCTATTGTTCTTCTAAAGATTATTAGGGCCTAAGTACTGAAAGTGCGAGGCACTATTGTTCTTCTAAGGATTTTTAGGCCCAAGCACTGAAAGTGGTATCCCTATTGTTCTTCTAAAGATTATTATTGGGGCCTAAGCTCTGAAAGTGTGGTGGTCTTATTGTTCTTCTAAGGATTGTTAGAGCCCAAGCACTGAAAGTGCAGAGCCCTATTGTTCTTCTAAGGATTATTAGGCCCAAACATTTAAAGTGGGAGACCTATTGTTCTTCTAAAGATTATTATTAGGGCCCAATCACTGAAAGTGTGTGGCCATATTGTTCTTCTAAAGTTTATTAGGACCCAAGTACTGAAAGTGTGAAGGACCAATTGTTCTTCTAAGGATTATTAGGGCCCAAGCACTGAAAGTGCATAGGATTTATTGTTCTTCTAAGGATTATTAGTATAATTGTAAGGCCCAAGTACTTAAAGTGTGAAGGCCCCATTGTTCTTCTAAGGATTATTAGTATAATTGTAAGGCCCAAGCACTTAAAGTGTGAAGGCCCCATTGTTCTTCTAAGGATTATTATTAGGGCCCAAGCACTGAAAGTGCAAAGACCCTATTGTTCTTCTAAGGATTATTATTATTAGGGCCAGAGCACCACTGTGTTTTGAGGGGCTGAAACCTTATGTAAACTTACACATATATTTGTCTTAGGACATCTTCATTTGATATTACAATTCAGTATAAACATGCCTCATTGGTTCCACAGCACCCCCCTAGTTCGTAAATATTTATTGCTTTTTTAAAATTTTTGAAACTTGGCTCACCGATCAAAGTTTGTCAAGATTTTAGAATTCTTTTGTCATTTGTCTTGGGTGTGGCCAGTGGACTCCATTGTTTGAAAAATGCATGCTCTCGATTTTGAAACACTCCTCCTAGGGATTTCATGTTACAGGTACCAAATGTGCGCGACATCATGCCAAGATATTGACGATGCTAAATTGTGAAAGTATTTTTGATATATTGAACAGTGTTGCCATGGCAATGTGATAAATTAACATAAAAAATTGGAATAAGGATATGTTAAAAACATTAAAATTGAGCCAAAAATTTGTTCTTGCAGGCTGATCACAATGATGTGGCTATTGTGGGTCACGGTCGTAGCACCATCAACTAGCAGAAGGAAGTGTGTCACTTTTAACAGACTTTGAAAAATCCCTATTATGTTAGCCTGAATTGCTTAAAAAAAATTAGATTAATATCAAGACATTGCAGATTTAAAATTCCGAAGGGATTCTTGATATCTTAAATACCGTTGCCATTAAATGTTATCATTCCTTTTTGTGCATATTCACATGTTTTAAGGTATTTGGCAAACTTGGTTTTTAATACATATGTCTTAATTTTTATATAAATAAAATCTAATAAAAATATCACCTGAAATGTAATAATAATAGAAAACTCTTTCATTATGTGTTTATGTGAGTGGCAATTACAAGAAATGTCCAAAAGTGGGCATCCAAGCTCCATTGTTGAATGATTTCCAAACACTGGACTCTAGCTCAGGGCATATCACCCCAAGCAGACATTTATACTTCCACAAATAGAAGATATTTCACCTTTTGTAAACACGCACGTTTAAACTATCAGAAATGCAAATGGTGTTGTTATTATGTGTCTCTAAGCAAGCAATGCGCTGTCTTATAATCGACAAAGCAGCCAACATTAAATTTTCAAGTGCTCAAGGTTGGAGTATCTTTTGATGCCTGTCAAATCATAACTGGTGGAATTTAAACGTTTACATAAATGATCAAATATATGAACTCTAATTGTATTTGAGTTTTGATATGCTTGAGTGTATTTGAACTTTGGAGGTTGCTGGGATATTTATTTTTTCAAAAATTCTTTTCAAATATAGAACAGTCAATAAATGTGTCTGTGCTTCCGCTACTCTCATCTCCCTGCATCTTTTATTGCATTTATTTGTGTAACACCCATTCACTGACATACAGTGCCAGATGTATTCATTTCTTTGTATTTAACAAGCCAACTTTTGGGAGCCGTGAAATTATTCCAAGTTTTTTCGCAAGTGAACAGCTACAGAATTCAGCTCTGAATCCGTTTATTAGTTTTAATTCTGCTAGAAGCTGGCACGACTTGTGTTGATGGTGTTTGTGCAATCACATAGTCCTATATATTAGCTAATATTCCAAATATATTTTTGAAACTTCAGCGCAGTGTTTGAAATCATGTTACGGTCTGTTCACATTCTTGAATGCGTTTGTTTTTGCACTAAAATTATACGCAGCACCACAGCAAAATGTATGTCTCAACTCGAGACATTTAACAGTTTAAGTTCTTTTTAACTTGACATGGCGTCTGAAAACTCAAACAAGCAATTGAAGATGTCTATCTAGCGCATGTTTACATTGAAATCATTTATAAAACAGCACAGACGGACACATAAAAGTTTGAATCACACTTGTCTATTCTTTATTATTTGTTACAGCACATTTTTACTTCAAGCAAATTGGTATGTGCTTTTTGCATTGTTATAGCAACATCTTGAATTTTCTAAGTGTAAATTTGACTGCTTGAGCATTCAGTGTCAGATCAAGTTTTGAAAAGTAAGCGTGTACCCTGACGAAACAACATTTATTGCAAGCAAAATATAATTCGCAACTATTATTAGAGAGATATTTTTTTGTATTAGAGCTCCTTGGTTCTGGCTTTAGTGCATGGATGTGTTTTTAAAATGTCAGTTGGTATTATTAGTTAACTGCCACATAATATATGATGGGCATACGGCATCTTATTCATTGTGAAACTGTTCTCTTAATGACATGATTCGCACTGAAGGCCTAGACAAGTTTTATTGCATTCTCTGAGGCAGAAAATTATAATACAAAAACAATTAAGGGTATTTCAATACCCACAGCTTTCACTTAAAGGTATGCTATTTTTGTGTGCAATTTTGTATTTATTTTTTGGTTGCTAACTGCATATTCAGTTATTATGCATTAAAATATTTACATGTAATTGCATTTAAAATGTAATTAACGAATTTAAATGGGTGTATAATGATTTTCCATTATATACTTATGAGGTTTCCAAAACACCCCCCCCCCCCCCCCCCCCAAAAAAAAAAGCATTGCAATGTTTGAGAAAAGCAGCTGCAAATTCAGCCATTTTGTATTCCAGCTAGCCAAAGTATGTGGCCATTTCCTAACTACACAGTAATTTGATGACCAAAATTTAGTTGTGCAATTTAACTGATTATGTACGGAAAAGTAAAATTCCTGTATTCGCTGCCACACCGTAACTTTGGAGTGGTGCCAGTCCGTCATGACGCGGTTGTGGCAAGGTTGTGGTTCTAGTGTCATGGAGGGGACAAAGGACACAAAAGCAGAGATGACAATTCAATAGTTTTATTTCTGATGATCTTTGTTTACTGTTTACACTTCTGGTCTTTGGGGTCTATATGACCCCAACAATTGATAGAGTAATTGTACAAAAAATTACATTTTTAATCATACAAATAATATATCATTTTTTTTGTTTACTTCTCATCTATTCATTAATGCTGTGTTTTGGGAGATATGAAGTACTTTTGTACCCATTTACCACACAATTCCTCAACTACACCATTAGCTTGCATATGAAATATTACATTTTTATGAAAAAAAATCACTTAAATGATGATTTAAATTAAATTAAATTTGTTTCTGGATATTGATCTAGGTGTTAGGTGTAGAAGTATGCAATCTGCTGGTTAGAGATAAACCTAAAATTATTACAGTTTAAGAAATACATAGTTTTGACCAGTAGAGGCAATAGAGAGCCATTCATTTTATTGGATGTGGCTGGGGCAGTTATACACGTGTGTGTTTGTGTGTGTGTGTGTGTGTGTGTGTGTGTGTGTGAGTGAGCATGTCTTTTCTACATCTCATGTATGCTCTAGTACTAGGCCTTAATTTCTGTGTGAAAATTTTCAGATTTATGCTGGATTTATTGACTCTTTTTGACACATGAGGAAATTTTTTTTTTTTTTTTTCGCATTTCCCATTCATTTCAATATGGGGTCATATTGACCCCGAAGACCAGAAGTGTAAAAACATTTTTTACATACCTATAGAACAACCGAATCAAGCCCAGTTTTTTTGTGTGTGTATAGATAGATAATGTAGGAAAAGTCACAAAATCTTATTCCACTGAGATGAAGGGAACCATTTTTATTTATTAAGGAAAAGTCGATTGGGGTCATATAGACCCCAAAGACCGATTGAGGGTTTTAACAATGTTCTCAATGTCAAGATAAGGCACACCTGGCACAGGCTGCAGAAGCTGAAATCCAGCGAGCCACAATGGACTAGTGAAGGGTGTGTTCTTATGATAAGTATCTGCTTTGTGGAAGTCAGGAATAAACCAAAGAGAGTCCATTGAATCTGGTGTGTTGCAAAGCAAAGCCCAAATGTTGTAGACCCAGAGATGCGGGCAGAGACCAGGGAGTCCTCCTCCACATGAACTGCGCACAGAACTGGTGAGGGTGACAGCAAGCAGGAAGGTAACGACAACTCTGCAGAGGCACAACCAACAGACACACGAGTATACTCCAACTACACAAGAGAGCACATTTAACATAATAGTTTACAATAAACAGGCAAATAATGAGATGACACACAAGCAATAAGTAGGGAGTGCAATCAGAGCGAAACAGATGGTAACAGGCGAGTAAATTATGTGATCAGTATCTCCCCGAGACCTATAACCGTTCCCATGAAAATGCTGATCGCGTGCCAGCTCCACCTGTGAAACATGAGGGAGAGAGAAAAACAAACAACAGTATGAGCCGGCACAAATGCCGGAACCATGACAAATAGCTTCGGTAATTTATGCTTATTATAATTAAATTAATATTCAATTATCCTATGGGTGAACATGCAGTTTTCTAACTTAAATCATGTTCTTATTTGCCCAACATTATTTAGAGGCTATTTAAACAGTTGTGCATATGAGTAACAAATGCAGACTCAAAGTTAATGTACTTAATTTATTTTGACAGTGAACAGAGAAAAAAATTAAACAACAGAATTGCAAGGACATTACAAGCCTAAATTACTTCTGTGCTCACATTAAAATCTACTTAAACTATCTTAACACCTAATGCCATGAATATAAATGGTAAATAACTGAGAAAGTGTGGCACTTTCAACAGACTTCAACAGTTTTCTTACATTTACCCAAATTGCTTAAATTGTTTAGACACTGCTGATGGAACATTTTGAAGGGATGATTGATAACGTTAATAGAGCTGTCATGGCAATGGATTAAATAACATGAAGTTGTAGTCAAACTGGAATGGTGGCATAAATCTATTACATATTGTATGATTAGGGTCAAAGTTTACATTAATGTTGAGTTGTTGCTGTGTCCATCATAAATGTTTTTCCGATAGCCACTGAGTAGAAATGAACCTATGGTGCTTGGGCTATATTTTTATTTATTCTCATTGTTTTTTATAGAGTGACATCATTTGTAATGCTTCATGGGATTGTAGTCCGACTCTAAATACAGAACACAGCCTTGTACCTTTGTCTTTTTGTCAGATTTTCAAATTATTTGCCTAAAAACAAACAAAGTTTGTGATTTTGAGATTTACCTCTGAGCTGATTTTCCTTGAGACTGTGCTAGTATCAGCCAGTCGTCTATGTAATTCAGAATGCGGATGCCCCGGAGTCACAAAGGAGCCAGTGCTGCATCCATGCATTTTGTGAATGTGCGGGGTGATAGGGCTAGGCCGAACAGAAGAACCCGATATTGGAAGGCTTCGCCCCCAAAAGCGAACCTCAGGAACTTCCTGTGCTGTGGCAGAATTTCTATATGAAAGTATGCGTCCATGAGATTGATCGTGACCAGCCAATCGTGATGTTGTAGTTGTGACACGACCATCTTGATAGTTAGCATCTTGAACTTGAACACCCTGACTGAGCGATTCAAGCCTCGAAGATCTAAGATCGGACGCAACCACCCAACCTTCTTGGGAACAAGGAAGTATTTGCTGTAATAACCTGACTCTTTCTCTGGAAGGGGAACACGTTCTATGGCCCCTTTGACCAAGAGATTTTGCAGTTCTTTCCACAGTAGACATGCCTGCTCCGGTTTTACGGTAGTGGGAACACGCCATTGAAACATGGAGGGCGGCGGGTGAATTGAATTCTGTAGCCTTTTTCTACTGTTCTTAGGACCCACATAGAGATAACTGGCAGAAGTTTCCATGCTGCCAGGTTCTCTGAGATGGGTATTAATTTTGACACTTCCTGTTGAGGGGATGTCAAGTGTTCCGTGTCCTGGACTAAGGCAGGAAGCAACGGTACAACCAATATTTCACTGGAAGCCTCTAACTCCCGAAACATCAGAGGCAGCGGGAATGGAGAGGTTTGTGGGGGTACCGGGAGGGCTGAAGTGGATGATACACATGCCCCGTCCCGAGTGGGGCTACCCCCCACAAGGCTGGGCACAAGACCATCAGGTTTCTTCCTCTTTGAAATTTCTCCCCTGAGGTCTTGCCTCGGGGGCTGCTGAGGGCAACGAGCCTGTCCCCAGTCTTTACGAGAGGGAGCATGACTCAGGACCGGGGCAGGTCTGGGTGGCCAACGGCCCCGCCCCCTGAGTGCGGCAAGGAAGAAACTTCCTGAATGCTTCCTCATGATTTTTTGCCTCCTGGAACCTGGTGATAACTACATTCATAGCGTCCCCAAATAAGCCAGAAGGCGAAACCAGGGCATCAAGAAGGAAAACTTTGTCCTTATCTCTGATGCCCGATAGGTTGAGCCATAAGTGTCTCTCCATGGTGACTAAAGCAGACATAGGCCGGCCAATGGCACGGGCCGTCTGCTTGGTTGCACGGATTCGTAGCTCGATGAAACTCGGAGAAAGCTTCCTCATCGAGCATGGTACCCGCACTCAGGTCCTTCAGCAGATCAGCCTTGTATACCTGTACACTGCCATAGTGTGCAGGGCAGCACCAGCCTGATCCGCTGCCTGATAAGCCTTCCCTACTAGCGTGGAGGTAGTCCTGCATGGCTTTGTGGAGAGAAAGGGTCTTTTTAGCAATGATGCCGAACCCGGCGAGAGATGACCCGCAAGTGTCTCTTCAACCGGCGGCATCATCGAATACCCCCGTGTCTCAGAACCCACGATAATCGAATATATCGACATCAAGGGCACGTTGACATGGGAAGTATAAGGTTTCCTCCATGAATGAGAGAGCTCACCATGGAGGTCATCAAAGAAGGGAAGGGACTGATGAGGCGTTCCCTACCCCTGGCCATCAGACAGAAATCTGTCCTCCAACTTGGAGCGTTTAGGTGTCTCTTGTTCGCGTGGCCAGTCTATTTGAAGCCTGGCCACCGCACGGGTAATCACCTCGAGTAATTCCTCTGATGATTTACTATCATGCCCGGAATGCTCGGAGGTGGGTAGCTCAAAGTCCGCAGACTCAAGAGATTCAGGGTCCCCCTCATGAACTGAAGAGGCGCCAGGAGCGTGCGTCAGGATCACGGGAAGGACCAGCTGGGTCTGGGGAGAGAGCGAGAGATAAGGAGCGATAAGAACGATAAGGATAATACGAGAGCCCCACGAATTAAGTGTGGGCGCCGACTCTTGGAAGTAAGCAAGACGAGCGCGAAGCATTTTGACCGAAAGCAGATCGCAATGCTCGCACCCACCCTGCCCCAACGCGAGAGCAGCATGCTCTTCCCCCAAACATACAAAGCAAAACTGATGTGTGTCCCTCTAAGCCATATAACATAGACAAGGGAACACACACCACTTGCTCTGTCTTTCAGTCATTGTTTTTCTTTCTTTTTTTTTAGAGAATGAAGAGAAAGGTTTTCTGCGCACTGCCTAACAAATTCTAACTCCTAACAGAGGAAAGAAACAGGTTCTTGAAGCACACACACACAGAGTGATCTGAAGACAAAAGATCTGACGATGCTCCTGTGATGCATCTATTTATAGCCCTGCACCAGGTGCATCCAATGATTACACCGGCAGAGGCTATAAATTCCGGTCAATGTTCATTGACGTGTTGCACACATATTCACAGCTGGTCACACCTAACGTTGTAAAGCTATTTCAGCGCAGCGCAGTGTAGCTTTTTGAAAGGGAACAAAGTTTTCAATTTATTATTATTTATTTTTAAAAATGTTTTGCAATTAATACACAGATGGAGATGTGTCTCATAAAGAACCATTAAATTTGGCTTTTTAATTTTCCTTGAACTATCAAGAGATCTAAGTAAGTTATAATTTTCATGTATCTGAAGTATGTGAAACTGGCTCATATTACAGTGATATTCTCAGTTGAGTGTTTTGAATGGATCTATTATCTCTTCGTCTACGTCATCAAAGCTACTGTATTAATGTATTACAGGCTTTCTCTGGAATCTAGTGTATGATGAAGACTGATCACACTCTCTTCACACACTCTTCTGTGACACAAGGTGGACATTTTGCTGCTGAAATTGGTATGAGCTCACCAAAATCTGAACCACTGCCTCCAGTGGACGAAGCTGGAAGCGTTGTTGAAGCTGATGTAATTTCTGCACCATCAAATGGAATTGCAAAATTAAACAATGCTTTCAAAACAGTTTTCAGTATAAGCCCCCATCAGACATTGGTCAAATAAAGAGATAGTCCCACCACCAACACACGTCATTGATTGAGGTCTAAACAGGGCACTCAAAACAAATAGAGCAATTTGCCACAGAAAGACAGTGCTTACTGATTCCAAGAAAATTGACCTATGGATGGCTTACTTATAGTTGTCTCTGTATGTTAAGCTGGGATAGAATAAATTATTTTAACAAGGAATGTGTGAGTTCTAGTTTTTGTGTGAAATGTCCAGAGAGTGGTGCCAAAAGTGATTTGTATTTTGAGTAAAAAATTATGTAATACAGTCAGCAGGAATGCATATTTTATTAACCTTTCCATGTAACCCAAACCATAAACCTGACAGTCAGTGGAGTTAAAATGTCATTTTTGAGTGAAAATGCAACCTTCGAATCATGCTCACCATTCTTATATGAACAATTACTTCCTGGTTTACATGGGATCAGAACAATTGTCTCGGAGGTTGCTTGCAGGGGTGGTTCTAGGATCAGTGGATATTTGGGGCTTAGCTCAGACCTCTATGGATACATACAGGGCGATCCTTTGATGAAATATCAGATTATAATACACTTTATAATAAAAGTTTAAAATCTAAAATCTATGCAATTAAGCCATATTTTAAGAATGCTACATCTTAAGCACAGCGCTATGTGCTATGACATACAAACAAAATCAATATCCCCGCGGACCACCCATTCCCCAGCACACTCGTTCATTCCAGTCCAGTTTTGGGATGAGACAGGCAGCTTGCCTCAGTGCCAGCCTAAAGTCTCTTTCGTAGCTTGGAGATGTATGAGATTTCGATTGCTACATCGGAGAACGCATTGGTGATGTCTACTGGGCTAGTGCCTTCAGGTGTGCTGGCCCAGTCTGAGGCCAACGCGGAGCTGACCGCCATGCTTGCCCGGGCCGCTGTGAGTGTCGGGTTGGAGTTCACAGCCACGTCCCTTTCTTCCCGGAGGTGCAAAAAGAGCTGTCGAGGTCATGGGAGACACCTTTTACTGTCCGACCCCGATCTCTCAGCTCGTTCACTCTCACTACCCTCGAAGGCGGGGCGGCCGAGGTTTATGCCACGATTCCTCAGGTGGATAAGGCGGTTGCAGTGCACTTGTGCCAATTGTGCCTTCACTTGTGTGAAGATGTCTACTGGAACCTGGGAGCTGGTGACCAGACCACTCCGTCCCCAGGTGGAGGGCTGGGAGGAGAATCTTTTGGTCCCTTTTGTATTGTGTTTGCTGGGATGCGGTGCCCACATTGTAATAAAAAGAGCAGTCTCCTCTCTCCTTGGGTCACACAGCCGCTGAACATGGCCGCCGTTACCACATTACCCGGCCAGTCGTTGTGATGAACGCAAGGCCCCACCCCCAGGTACGTCACATGCAATTATTGCCTTAGTGCCCCTCACCTGGAGCTTGAACGTGTGGCTAGCACTTTCCAACACGTTGCATTTGTTGGCCAGGACCATCCGACTCGGCTATGTGATTCAGTTCGCCAGGCGTCTGCCCCGGTTCCATGGCGTCCATTTTACGGCAGTGAAGGGCGAGAACGCCGCTGCCCTGCATGTGGAAATTGCGTCCTGTGGACGTCCGCATACTCAACTACCTCGATGACTGGCTGATTCTAGCTCACTCACGAGAGATGCTGTGTGCACACAGGGACCTGGTGCCCACGTATCTCAGCCGTCTAGGGCTTTGGGTCAACTGGGAAAAGAGCAAGCTCTACCCGGTTCAGAGCATCTCTTTTCTCAGCTTGGAGTCTTAATGATAGCACGCCTCACAAGCGAGTGCATGCAGTCGGTGCTGAACTGCCTGAATTCATTCAGAAGCAGGACAGCGGTTCCACTGAAATACTTTCAAAGGCTCCTGGGGCATATGGCATCCTCGTTGGCAGTCACGCTGCTCGGGTTGATGCATATGAGACCACTTCAGCACTGACTTCAGACTCAAGTCCTGAGGTGGGCATGGCACCGAGGTACACATTGCGTGGCCATCACGCCGGTCTGCCGCCACCGTCTGTGGGCAGTAGTCCCCTTAGGAGTCAGCAGTGGCTAAGTTCGCCACTTACATCCCGAGCAGCCTCAATGCCACAGCGGATGTGCTGTAACGGCAGGTGATGCTAAGGGGATAGTGGAGACTCCACCCCCAGGTGGTCCTCAGGTGGTAATTTGTTGATTCGGCAAAGCACAGGTAGACCTGTTTGCTTCCCATGAATCCCACACCTCTTTCCCTCATGGATCCTCTCCATGGTCCTTCTGGGCCTCAAGTTGAAGGCCATCTCGTTGAAGACTGCCCTCCTGACCGTGCGCACTTCCATCAAGACGGTCGGGAACCTCCAGGCATTTTCTGTCACCGATACTTGCCTGGAGTTCGGTCTGGAAGACTCACATAATCCTGAGACCCCGATATATAAAGTGAGATAATATGTGTTTCTAAAACAAAGACTACTGTTATGCAGCAAACTCACATCTGCTTTAAATATGAATAGTTTAACAAAAATAAAAATTTGTTGTTTTCGTTATTTCACTTAAACACAATAAACCATCTTGTTTAATTTTAAATGTAGCTTTAACACAAATTGTCTTGCATTTTTAATGTTAACAGAGGAGAAAATCAATTTTTTATACAAAATATATTAAGTTGCCAAGCACATCACTAACATAGACACTTTAAAGATGATAAACAAAAAGGTTTAACATAAAATGTGTTTTACATTTTTATTTCAACAAACACTATTTTAAATAAAATACTGTATCGTGGATTCAATTCAAAATGTATATTTAGCACAAATAATCTCAAATTTGTCTGATCAAAGTCCTTTCACAAGAGCTTCCAAGCGATAATGTGTTCTTATGGGCACTCAGAGGCCTGGGGTGGGATGGGTTTCAAGTTATCCACATACCTCCTGTTCACACATTGATCAGACCAGGAAGGGTCTTGTGTGATCCTGTTCAGGAAAACAAGATGGTGTGATGAGTTCCCTGGCCTTGTAGGATTTCCTGTCACTGAAAAATCATTGTGACAACTAAATGTGTTAAAAAAAGAGAAAAGTTTTAATTTTCATATTTCTCCTCTTTTTTTTTCTTCAAAGCAAAATGTTATTAAACTGTTTTAAAACATGGCTTCTCTGGTATATATTTCTGTTAACATGTATATTATTACTCATCATGGCACTGTATTTGATACATGCATGTCTTTACTAAGCTGGTGTGTAAAATTTACATCAGCAAGAGAAGTATAACAGATTTGCAACATCTTTAACAAATAGACTAAAATTGGTCTCTAAAGAAGAATGTGTTTTCATGTTTAGTTTGTAAAAACTGAGAGTTGAATAATCAAATATCTCCAAAGAAAACTATCCATTTCACACACTGAAACTTCAATTAAAACAGTTTTAGTACAGTAGTAAAATGATAACACTGAATTTGTGTCATGTAGTAATGAAAAAAAAAATAGGAAAAAAAGGATGGATCATCATTGTTTGGCCCATAAATATTAGCTAGTGTGTATATTATGTGGTTAATGGATACATTGATAATAACGAATCTTCCATCTGGATCAGTGATGGTCATTAATAATCAGTGGAATCTGTTTATTTATTAATATTGATACTTTCAATATTGATATATCTTTGTTTGCTATTGTATGTTGATGAGAATATAAGGTGGAACTGCTTAAATTTAAAATTTTCAAGTTCTGAGTTTGAGATGTGTGTTTCTTGTAAGGAGCATATATCTGCCCCCAATTTCATCAGGTGGTTAATTATTGTAATCCTTTTTTTCCTGGGTCCTGAAGCCACGCACGTTCCATGATACCAATTTAAGCTTCTGCATTTGTATTTATTAATTGTCTTACATACATGTTTAGAGAAGTACGAATCTGGATAGAGATGGTGTGTGTAGCCCATGTGCCAATGTGTGACCATGTGTGGGGTATAAAGTTAAACACATATATAAACAAACAGATACAATACAGTAAGACAAAACATATATTAGGGATTGATTGAGGATCACCGTATGGGATAATATCCATGACGTGAATTTGTTTAAAGAGGTGTGAGAGTGTTTTGTTTTAATGTATAATCTAATAGTCACTGATTGTTTGATGTAGCATGGTGGATTAATAGAGCCATGGAGTGATGCTGGTTTCGCGGTAGAGCTGTCCTTCGATGTACAGCTTATTCACAGTTATATATGCACGTTTATTGTTTTGTCTGTGTCGTTTTATGATGGAGTAAAGGATATTGCGCCAGTCGTTTATTTCACGTGGAAACTGGTCATTCAGCCCATAGTTCGTGCCTTTTAATTCTTTCCCTTTACTCTTGATAAGCTCTTTGTGTTTGTAATGTTCCAGTTTAGCTATGATGGGACGGGGAGTTTTATTTGAATGTAATCCGAGGCAATGGATTCTGTGAAAGGTGATTTGCTTTACAGTGTCCGGTGGGAGTTTGAGTTGAGTTCCCATAAAATCTCTGATAATTTCTTCGGGGTTATCGGCCGGATTTTCGGGAATGCCGGAAAAAATCAGGTTATCATGCATGTTTCTAGTTTGAATGTCCAAGATGGTTTCTTTCATTGTTTTATTTTCTTTTATGACCAAGTCCATTTTTCCCCGGTATATTTTGACAGTTGCTTGAAGGGAGTTGTTGGATTGTTCTATTTTTTTCAATGTGATTGTAGGCAAATTCCAGGCTTGACCAGATCCCTTTTATTTTGTTGTGTAGTGTGACCAATAACTCTAGTTTGATGTTGATTGAAGTAAGTACACTGACCTCGATTTCTGTAGATTGTGTCGGTAGATGATGTCTTTTTCTGTTTGTTTGGTTTTGGAGTATTTTGCTGAGTTGTGGTGGTAGTTGTATCCATTTTGTAGCGGTTGTAGTAGTGATCGACGTATGCTCGTTAATTCCTCCAGTATACAATGTGTATGTCCCCGTGGTTGTCGGAAGTATTATTTGGTAATATTGTATAAAAGAAATAAAGTTGTTTGTACAGTTCGAGTAAAGCAATCTCCTTAGTGACTGGCCGCCGCCATGATGAATCTCACCCTCTCTGTGTGAAGTCTCGCGTTACTCAGCCATGAACCTTACTCAGTAATTGGATACTTTCTTATTCTTAATCAAGTAATTATTTATGTTAGTACTATTACTTCTACTTGAGTCATTATATTTTTGAAGTAATTGTACTTTTACTTGAGTACATTTCTTTGGCCAATCTACCCCCCTTCTGACAGTATGCCTTCATGGAGCACTTGATGGTCAAAAAGAAAAACTTTTTTGGGTTTTTATCTTTGCTTGTGTTCTCTAAATTAAAATAGTTAGTAAATTTATGACATTCGTAGGTAACATACACAACAGAGCCTATGCATGACATGTAGTTATTATTCTTAATTGTATCTGTTATTTGTATATGACTTGCATTTGCTACACTGCTACACTAAAAATATTATTATAGCTGGAGACTTCAATACTATCATTAACCCACAAATGGACCGATCAAATGTATAAAATTCTTCAAGAAATTGTCATTCTACAGAAATAATAAAACAATACATGACTCATTATGAACTTGGCGATTTTTGGAGAGTAAAATAACCTGTCACTTAGAGAATATACTTACTTCTCTTCTTCGCATCAAATCTTTTCTTGAATTGACCTTTTTCTCATCAGTAAATCATTCAACAACATGTAACCAAG